>QLOH01001136.1:0-129530 GCA_026901365.1 Sesbania bispinosa | reverse complement strand
AACACACTTTCCAGCATACCTTTTGAATATGCTCATGCAGATTTTGTGGGGTCCATCCAGGACTCAGATGCATGGTGGAGGGTCTTATTTTCTGAGCATTATTGATGACTTCTCAAGGAGAGTTTGGACCTACATTCTGAAGAACAAGGTTGAGACATTTCAGAAGTTCAGAGAATGGTATGTTCAGACAGCTAATCAACAGGGGACCAAGCTGAAGGTACTAAGAACAGACAATGGGTTGGAATTTGTTTCAGAAGAGTTTAACAGTTTTTGCAGGAACCAGGGAATCAAAAGGCATAAAACTGTGGCAGGGACTCCTCAACAAAATGGACTTGCTGAACGGATGAACAGGACCATTATGGAGAGAGTCAGATGCATGCTTTTGGGAGCAGGGATGCCTAAGAATTTTTGGGGAGAAGTTGTTAATACTGCTGTATATCTTATTAACAGGTGCCCTTCGTGTGCTTTGGGGTACAAGATACCTATGGAAGTTTGGAGTGGAAAACCAGCTGATTACTCTAAGCTGAGGGTGTTTGGGGCTTTGGCATATGCACATGTCAAGAAGGATAAGCTGGAGGCACGAGCTGAGAAATGTATCTTCCTTGGATACGCTGAAGGAGTCAAGGGATATAGGCTATGGAGGTTAGAACCTAAACCTTCAAAGCTTATTATCAGCAGGGATGTAACTTTTGACGAGACGAGAATGGGAATGCTTGGTGGAGACTCTGAAAATGAGGGGGAGAAAACTCACATTGAGATGGAGGCATCTACGAGCAAACTCAAGGAGGATCATCTGAAGACTTCAGAAGGTGCTGCTTCAGATGGAACTTCAGCAGGTACATCGTCTGAAAACTTCAGACAGTCTAAAGACTTCAGAAGGACTGAAGACTTCAGACGGCCTGAAGACTTCAGAAGGTCAGAGAGCACTGTGAATGACTATCAGCTAGCTCGTGATAGAGAAAGGAGGGTTCCAAAACCTACCAAAAGGTTTGGACATGCTGACCTTATCTGTTATGCTCTTAGTATGGCTGAAGAGATACAGGGTTCAGACGAACCAAGAAACTTCAGAGAGGCACTGGAGAGTTCAGAGAGGCAGCAATGGCAACGTGCCATGGAGGAAGAACTTGATTCGCTGAAGAAGAACAACACATGGAGACTTGTAGACTTACCTGAGGCACAGAAGGTAATCAGATGCAAGTGGGTCTTTAAGAAGAAAGACGAGATCTCTGGTGTTGAGAAAGCGAGGTTCAAGGCAAGGCTTGTGGATAAGGGATTTACACAGGTTGAGGGTGTGGATTATAATGAGATATTCTCACCAGTTGTAAAGCATTGTTCTATCAGGATTTTGATGTCAATTGTAAACCAGTTTGAATTGCACCTGGAGCAATTGGATGTCAAGACAACCTTTCTGCACGGAGATCTGGATGAAACCATTTACATGGAAAAACCAGAGGGGTTTGCTGAGGATCAGAGAGTGTGTCTACTTCAAAAATCATTGTATGGTCTGAAACAGAGCCCAAGGCAGTGGTATAAGAAGTTTAATGATTTTCTGATGAGAATGGACTTCAGCAGGTGTAGTTATGACAGTTGTGTCTACATTTTAAGGGAAGAACAAGACATTTTGTATCTACTCTTGTATGTAGACGATATCCCGGTGGCTAGCCGTAACAAGGGTATGATCAATCAACTTAAGACAAGGTTAAATTCATAATTTGAGATGAAGGATCTTGGGGTGGCCAAACGTATACTTGGCGTTGATATAGTAAGAGTTGAGTCAAAGGGTGTACTGCGTCTAACTCAGCAGGTCTATCTGAAGAAGGTTGTGGAGAGGTTTAGGATGCATCAATCTAAACCTGTGGGCACACCCTTGGGACACCACATGAAACTCTCAAGGAGTCGAGCTCCTGATTCAGAAGATGAAAGGAGGAAGATGGATGTTGTTCCCTATGCTAGTGGGGTTGGAAGCATCATGTATGGGATGGTCTGTACTAGACCAGACTTGGCTCATGCTGTGAGTGTTGTCAGCAGGTTCATGGGAGACCCTGGACAAGCACATTGGGAGTCTCTGAAGTGGATTCTCAGGTACCTGAGTGGAACTCTGGATTCAGGATTACTATATCAGAAGAAACGGTACCTCTCAGAAGGTGGAGTTGCAATTGAAGGCTTCGTTGATGCAGACTATGCAGGATGTGTGGATACACGAAAATCCTTATCAGGGTATGTGTTTACTCTATTTGGAACTGCAGTAAGTTGGAAAGCAAACCTTCAATCAGTAGTAGCATTGTCTACAACAGAGGCTGAGTATATTGCGTTGTCTGAAGGAGTGAAGGAAGGTCTATGGTTGAAAGGCATGCTGAATGAGTTAGGAATTGAACAGGAGTGTGTTCAGATTCATTGTGATAGTCGGAGTGCTATTCACTTGGCCAATCATCAGATGTACCATGAAAGGACCAAGCACATTGATGTGAAGTTTCACTTTATCAGAGAAGTGGTTGAAACAGGGGCAGTAAGGATTGTGAAGATTGCTTCTGAAGATAATCATGTTGATATGTTGACCAAAACACTACCAAGATGCAAGTTTGAGAGATGCTTAAACTTGGTGGGCTTCGTCTGAATGTTGCCATTCCAAAGTCAAGGTGGAGAATGTTAGTTATGACTTAGGAATGAGTTTGTTATTTTTCAGTTAGGTGGTTAGTCGTTCCTCTCTAAGCTGCCTATATATATATAGTATCTTGCTGTATAGGAAAAGGGGTGAATGAGAGTGTAAGTGAGAACGATTACGGAGAGCCTTCTGAAGTGCATACTTGTCTGAAGTTGATTGTTTGAAATAAGAGAAGCATTTTTCTCTTGAATATTCTTCTTTCTTCTTTCTTCGTGTTCTTGATTCGTTATCTTGAGCTTTCAATTGTTTTCCTTTTTTCCCAACAGTATCACAAGGAGGGGGTTCCAGAAAATTACAGAAAAAAATAGAATTGGTTTTTAACATCTGAAAACCAATTCAAAGAAATCAGAGGGCATTGTAGTAGTGAGATTGAAATTCCAGAATTTAGTATAGGGGAGATTCATAAGAAAAAAAGGGATTTGAGAAAAGGAAGTAGAAGAAGATTAGTCAGGGAGAGGGGGCGTTGCACAGATAAAAGTCACAAAATGCTATGCATAACTGTTGTGTTTATGAAACAAAAGCAAATAGAACAAAGATAGTGAATGAATAGGAAGTCCTTATGATAGTCCCATTTACATATGTCCTAACCAGAATGTCCCAGATTAATACATAAATAGATAACTAAAAAACATAGGAAAGAAGAGGGGAAAATAGAGAAAAAAAAATACACAGATCAATTTCATCCTCCTCTACACAAAAATAAACACAAACAGAGAAACCCAACAACCAGTAGAAAATCAGAGAGTAAACAGAGAAAGAGAGGTAGAAACAAAGAAAAAGGAGAACCACCGACCTCCTGGTCACGGCGGCGCTCCGGTGCTGCTCTCGGCCTCCTCCTTGTTGCAGTCCTCTCGCTGCTGCAAGGCCACCACAAGCACAACCCCCTCAGATGTAGAACCACCACGCGAGTAGCCACCGCCTCATCCTCGCTGCTGACCAGCCTCCATGGCCCCCCTCCGTGCTGCAGGGCCCAATCACGCGCCTCCCCGCCATGCACCCCACCTGCAGCCACGCTCAGTGGCTAGTGCGCCTCCCAGCGGCCTGGCCGCGTTGTCTGCCACCGGCCACCGCACCTCCAGTCGCGACCAAGACAGTTGTCGTCTACATCATCACTGCATCTCCCTGCAACCCGTTGACCAACGCTACAGCGCCACCGCCGCGGGTGGCTTCCCCTCCATGCCTCCCCACCTCTCTCTCCCTTTCCATATTTTCGACCTGGATTCACTGCAGTCGGTTTTCCCTGCAGTCACCGCAGTCAACAAGTCCAGACCATCCGATGGAGATCGGATGATCCAGAGGCCCGGTTGACTGTAATCAATCATCTCGGCCTCTAGAACGTCTGATCTCCATTGGATGGTCCGAATTTGTTGACTGCACTACAGTCAACTGCAACTAATCTGAATTCTTTCTTCCCAAACCCTATCAGAGGATGCTTGAGTACCACATGAGTGATGTGCTTCCGTGCTCGCCCCTTTTATATTTTAGGACACCTGAGTGATAACTTGGTGATCCTAATTTAATTTTAATATTAATTTATTTTAAATAAAATTATTCATTTCAGGCACAATCACTTTTAAATTTTAAATTTCAGAACATCTGAGTTGTGACAACTTGATGATTCTTAAATGTTTAAATTAATCATTGTAAACTTATATATTAAGACATCTGAGTTGGGACAACTTGGTGATCTTAAATCCAATTTAATTGTTCACATTCATTTTTTTTAGTAAATAATCATCTTATCTTAATTCTTTTTTATTTAATCATATTTTATTTAGTTTGTCTCTTTCCATGTAATTTATGTTATTTTAGTGGAAAATAAATGTTCTAAAATTTATCAGTAATTTGTACAATTAACTAAAGGCAACAGTCTTAGGACGGATGTCAGGGGTGTTATGGGGTTTAGTCTCCACCCTTCCCTGTGCGTAATCGACTCCCGAATTCACTTGGTTTTTGTAGATATATTTTAAAAGGGTTTTCCAATTTTTTTCCTAATAAAATTAGTGGCGACTCCATTTTTCAAATACTATTATTTTCTGGGTCGTCACAGAAATGTCTGTGCAAAAAGGTTGAAATGAGTTTTAACTTTTAAGCTTTCATTTATAAAACGTATCAAATTATAAGGATTTGTAACATTTTTTATAAATGTTACCGGATAAATGTTGTGGAATACTATAAACGTAGTAGTGACTCATTCCCATTTAGTATCCATATGAAAGAGGACTACGTGTAATGAAAACCCTAACCCACCTTAGACCACGAAATCTCGAGATCCCTTAGTATAGTAGTCAACCAACGTGTAAATGTTGTTTTCAATCTCGCTTACCTTGAGGAATTGCAATTCTCGTACCATGATGGTGAATAAGAGTACTGCTCCAACTAAAGAACTTTGTTTGTATAATATATTTGGTTGTGTTGAAGTGAACATTACATCTCTACTATGGATGACTGGTGTGACTATTTTTGCATGGGAGAAGGAGAGCAATGGTTCACATTTTTTTGCTACTAATGTGAAATTTGACAATTTCAATCATCATTATTCTCACCTCCTTTCAAAATCAAGTTGAGACCCATTATTATTTTGGTGAAAAAGTTTGAAATTTTGAAAAGAGAAAAAGGTGGGAATCCACCTATCATGAAGGAGGATCAATATGGGTGGTTCATGCGACGACTTGAGTTGCGCGCCATCACGGTGATGGACGATGGTGTAGATGGGGATTAGATGAAATTAAGGATTTGTGAAGGACCCGTGGATGTTGGAAATGCAATTTGGGAAAAGGGTGAAAGGATCGTGGTTGTTCTATGTGGGTGGTCATGGATGGAGGTTAAGGGGGTGGCACCATTTGGCTATGCTTGTCAACAATGCAATCATGGTGATCATGGTGAGAGGTGATGTCCACGCTACACTACCTCTCGCTCTTCTCCTCTTTCTTTTTATTTTTTGTTTATTTTTTGTTGTAAATTCTAGTCTATGAGTGTTTTTGGTAAGGCTGATAAACTAGCTATTAGCTTATAAGCTAGTTTGACCAACAAAAAAGTGTTTGGTAAGTTACCTCGAAGTAGCTTATTTTAGGAACTTCTTACTTATAAGCTACAAGCTACTTCACCTAACTTCTTGCTTGTAGCTTATTTAATTTTCTTTCATCATTATCCCTTATATTTTAATACATTTCCCTATTATTCTTAATTTCTTTTTACCTATTATTACTTATTTTCAATTTTAGTGACAAAAACCTTTCAATTTCTTTTTACCTATTATTACCTATATAATAAGTAATTTAAAAAATTATGAATTAATAAAATTGTAATGTTCTTTTTACTATTTTATGAAATTGTTTTTATATTGTACAATTTATTTTATCAATTTCTCTATTTATTTCAATTTTTAATTAAATATTTTATCATTAAAAGTTTAATAAGAATTTAATTATTTTTTAAAAAATCTAAAATTATATTACACAATAATATATTTTTGTCTAAAAAACACAAATAGAATTTATATAATAAAACTTATGTAGTTATGTTCTTTTATGTCATTTTACATTTACCAGCTAGCTTATCTGCTAGTTTTGCCAAACACACCCTTTTTTTTTCTATTTTTGTTCTTGGGTTGTTGGATTTAGTTTGAAGAGGATGAATGTGATTAGGTGTTTGGGTGGTTGTTGAGTCGATTGAGAGGAGGAGGTTCTGTTTGTTAAATTAATTAGAAAAAACATCATTTCTCTTTCATCACTTTTACCAAGCCAAACAATTAAATGAAATGATTCCCTTCTATTTTTAATTTTTAAAAATTGTTTTATAAAACTATTTTTTATAAATGAAATGATTTATTTACAAAATTTCTAATAAAAAGCTGAAAAAGTAAAAAATAGTTTTCTAAAACACCTAAAAGTAGTTTCTGAATTTTAGTTTTTAAAAATTAAAAAATAATCACACTTTTTAAAACTGTTTCTAAAAACGGTCTGTCAAACAAGGTTTTTAGTTTTATGTTAAAACAGTTTTTAAAAGCTGTTAACAAACATGTTCTAAATTTTCTATTTCTCTTTTATTTCTTACCCATTTCTCTTACATCAAATAGCCTATAAATCATCTCTATCCCCTTACTATTTTTCTTTTTCCTATTCCTCTACCCTATTTTTCTCTTCCGTATTTTTCTCCTTCCACCAAACAAAGGCAAAAGAAAGAAAAAGATAGAAGCAGTTGGTGCAGATAGAAACTGTTCATACTTTGCTGGCAATTGGAAAAGCATCAAATTCTGACATGATCGTGGAGGAAGAAAAAATCTAAATCCAGATGAGCATGTCAAAACTTCTCTGGAAAAATTTAGCAAATGACCGTGAACATTTTCACGCATGGCGGGACATAAGATTACAGTTCATATATTATATAATCCCGAATGCCATTACCATGTTCTGGAGGGGAGTAACATCAAATTCATTCAAGCCAAGAGTTTAAGGGTGTGTTGGTTAGTTTAAAAGAAAGGGAAAGAGAAGGACTAGGAGGGGAAAGGAGAAGGGGAACACTCACAAACACAAGAAATGGAAGGATTTTCGATAAACCTTTCCCTTCCCTCCATTTCCTAGTAAATGGCTAGAGATAGGTAACCAATTAAACCAAGTGAGCTGAAAGAGCAATTTTCTATGCAAATATTCAAAATTGGAGAAAATAAGCAAAGAAAGTTTCACTTAGTTCTTCAGGTTCAAAGTACACTGGAATTAAAAATTAGCTCCATGATTAATTCAAACGATACTTAGTCCAATCATAACAAAACAGGCATCAATAAACTCATCACCGCTTTATATGAAAGTTACATAATTATTTTCAAAGTTCAAACAATTAATTACAATGATCAAAGCTTTAACATTACAAAACAGAGCAAAACGAAAAATGAAAAAAAAAAAAAAAACAAAATAGAGGCAAAAGGCATGTCTTAATATTTAGTATTATGATATAAACAAGACAACTTGATAAGTACAACAATCCCTAAAAAGTTGGTATTAGTCAGACTTTCAAACTCTGCCATCCTCTCTAGCTTGATCCACAGCATGTTCCTTCATGTTTCTCTTTTCTTATGAAACCACCTAGATGGCTAAATTTGCTGATAGTTTACACACAACTTATTCACTTGCAGACTGAATATTGCCAATCTTATTATCTTATCTTTCAATAAACAGAACTATATATTGCCCATCTTAACATTATCATCCGATAAATTCACAGGCAACCTTGACCATGATATAGATTCCCTTGACTCAATCATCTTCCTACGAATCACTATGGATAAGCTTAACACAATGCATAGAGCAGCCACTAAAGTTAGCAAAATACCTGTATTACTATTTCCACTTGACCAGCTCTTCAGAACAAAACCAGCACAAACTTCTCCATCAAGACTATTATGAGAATTGTTCAATTTCATAACCTCAACTCCATTCAATATACCATCAATGACATGTGGAATGCTGCTCTTTGAAGGGCCTATACTAACACTCAAAGCCCCTACACTGCTGTCTCCATCAACAACAAAGTCAGCATAATACGGGGAAGCCAGTGAATTTGTCATGTAGGAGAGATCCAAATCTTTATTTGCTAAATACCCATTGACATAAACATTGAAATACAGCAAACCAAGAGAAATACTAGCAATATCACAGAAATGCAACCGAACTAGGTATTTGTACCCTCCAACAATTGGAAACACCCAAGTCATGTTAACATTAGGAACAGAATCATTCTTACTTCTGATCAACCGTGCACTATTATACACATTATCAGGTCCAACCTCACGACTAGCCCCTCCAACATGATACTTGATTCTACCACCAAAGTAAATCTTTTCAGACCCAACACTTGATTTGAAGAACTCATCATCAGGAACCCAAGTCCTCCACAAGGAATCATTAAAAGGGGTTACTTTAGGACCCCCAACAGTGACCCTATACACAACTTCAAGAGCTTGCTTGTTTAAACCATCAAAAGTCTCTATATTATCTGAACTTACATACTGTGCTGTGTCAGGGACAAGGTCTTTGGGTGCAGAAATCACCTCAATGGCATTCACAAACGCCAATTTCAAATCTTTACTAGGCACAAACACGATCACGAGCTTTTCAGCATCGACCCAGATCAGATACTCCACGATCCTAGGGTTTTCTTTGCTTCCACTCACCAAACGGCTGAAATTGCTCAAAACGACGTACCCATCAACCAAGACGTGAAATTGAGCGCGACCCAGATCGATATTCGAGGAATTGAAGGCGTGGAAGTGAAGGCGCACCATATGGGTCCCTCTGTCTCTGATGGGGAACGAGTACCTCGTGGGGTTAGTGAAAACCCTAGCGGTGTGGTATATTCGGGGCAAACCGGGAAAAGGGTGTTCGTTTCGGATCGAAACGGCATGGGAAGAAGAAGAAGAAGAAAACGAGGAGTGTTTTCTGGTGAGGTCGCCGGAGAAAGGGCGGTTGTCGACGAGGGTGGTGGGGGCAGTGGAGCCGCAATCGATGAGGTAGTTGTCGATGGGAGAGAATAAGTGAGAGAAGACGGAGAGTGTGCAGAAGGAAAGGAAGAAGAGAGAGAGAAAGAGGTTCTTGTGGAAGAACTCCATGGTTGAGAGATGAAGATGAGATAATTCTGGTGAGAGAGAAAGGAATTGTCTCCATTTTGGTGAGGAAGAAGAAAGACTGACTCGGAGAGGAGACGGAGTCAACTGTGGGCCCACACGCTCACACAGGCTGGGAAGCACTTTGTTGCTGACTCATTCCACCTCCATGACGATTTTCATTTATTTTTAATTTTTAATTATTAAATAAATTGGAATTTTGTTTTGAAGGAAAAATATAAATTAGTAAGACGGTGGATTTTTTTTCAAGATTATAATCCATTAAATTCACAGGACAGCCCTATTACATCTATCGCTGTAAATAAATAGAATGACTAACAAATAAATTTTACTAATACAAAGCATACTAGCTCATATATTAATTTAACCAAAACATCAATACAACTAAAAAAAATTAACAAAACTCTTAATCTGATCATCTATGTCATTGGACTTGGTTGTTGAGCGAATAGTTTTCCTTCACTTTTTCTTTTGTTTTTTTTATTTCTTTGTTTAGTTCAGATAGCTCTGTCATAGCTAATAGAAGAACAAGTTGATGTCTCATATGCAAAACCAAGCCTCCAAATGATGGTTGAACATAGCTATGAAAAAAAAAAACAAAAAAGGTCCATAACAAACTGGGGTGGTAGGGGGTGTAAATGAAGGAGTGGGAGGAAGAGATGAGAAATGGTGAGGCTTGAAAGTGAAACAAAGGAGGAGGACGAAGGGAGATGTTAGTAGAGATGGAAGGAAAATAGGGAAAAAAAAAAACTTTTACCATAGAAGAGAGGAAACCCATCTAAAATGACCGTCAATCCATCCAAGGTGGAGGAAAGAACACCATAAGAAGGAGGGGGATGAGGCGCTACTGTTAGGGTTTCTGTTGCAAAGACGAAGCGATTTGTATACGACTGTTGCTAGACAGTGGATTTTGTCTAAGTTAGTGGTGTAATTGGGTTGGTTTACGTCTGGAGTGTTTATGTCCAAATCAAATAGTTTGGGATTGGTTTGGTTTGGTTTGGTTTCTATCATACAACTTGAAAATCAGAAGAAAAAATTGAAAAAAGCTAGAGACATTATTCTACAATGAAAATAGTCCAATAAAATGCAAATTGTAACATCCCAAATTTCATGAACGATTTTCATAAGATAATTAGGATTAGAAAGGCTTTATGTAAAAAGGAACTAGGAGAAAGGAGATAAAAGTGATTCAAAGAACTTAGGATGAAAATTAGAGAAAATTCACTTTCAGTAGCCTTGCTCAGGCAAGAGTGCCTCGCTTGAGCGAATTTAACAGAAAAACTGGGGAGTTCAGGTTCTGGTATGCTCGCTCAAACGATAACCCCTCGCTTGAGTGTAATTGGGAAATTTTTCAGAGATTTCTCTCTAACTTGCTCTCGCTCAAGCGCAATTCTCCAATTTTATCAGAGGTTGCTCTCTTACTTGATCTCGCTTAAGCGAGAATGTGAAAACAGGCAGCACTCAGTTTCTTGCTCAAGCGAGAATGCCTCACTTGAGCAAGAATGCGCGACTTCAGTTTTTAAAACAGATTTCTTTAGGGCTTTGCCCTCATTTTTCTTTTCACCCTTTTCTTCTAAAGAGGGAAAGAGAAAGAGGTTTTCTAGGGGGAGAAAGAGCCATTGGAGCCAAGAGGAAGAAGAGAAAGTCAAGGATTGCTCACCCCCAACCCCCTCAACTCCGTTCCCCTTCACTTTTGAGTTCTATTGAGGCGAGTATAACTCACACACCTTCACCCAATCTTGCTTGAATCTCTCCAATGAACCCTAATCTCTCTTTTTCCCCTTTTTTTGGCTTGTGTGTGTGTGATTACTTTGTTGATTCCTCTCTATTATGCTTTATTGTATGCTTGGTTGGTTGGAACATGAGTTAGGGCTTTTCTCAAGTTAGGGTTCTCTACAATGTTTAGGATAGTAAGTCATTATTTCATGAATAATGTATTATGCCCTAGGTGTGAGTTATGCATCATGGCTTCGACCCCAATTTTTTCTTCGGCCCCGGTTTACCTTAATTAATCAAGATTAGAGTTCGGTCCCCAGTTAAAACTCGGGCTTTAACCCCTAGTTAATGGCGGTGATTAGTACCCAAGGAAGACGTTCCTTGTAGTTTGAGCTAAGGTCTAGCCGCAGATAGTGATTGTTGCATTCCATTTACTTGCTTCACACTGCATGCTGCATAGTTATATTCACCGAGACATCCGTCTCACCACACGTTATGTGGTTTGTTTTAGACCCACAGGTTTCTCCCCGCACTGGTTAGAGAGCGTGGAGCTTGGGAGTTATTTTGTTTATATTTTGATTCTTGGGCCCAGGATGTCATGTACTTAGTTGTTAGGCCCTATTTATGATTGGTTATTTATACGATGCACCTCATTCTTTTGTGGGATATGATTGTACATGTGTAGCCTTCGGACCCTCTATATTTTGTTTAGGACACATGTATGGGGGTATCCCAAGTGATGTATGTACTGGATATTCTGTTAGCCTTGATGGCAATTTACGCGTTCAGTTTATGTACTCATATATTGTTTAAGTAGTCTTTTCACCATTCTTGTTCCTACACAAAGGAATCAAAGCAAAAAAATCAACAAAAAACTACCATAAACCTAATAACAATCCTAGCAATGGCACCCCAAGACAATTTACTTTTTCTTTTCTCCCTAATTACCTTCCCATATTTTCTCCAACCATATTTGAAGTGTCATTTCCCACTATTTGTATCCCGTGGCATGGGGGCTTCCCATAAAGAAATTACTCAAAATGAATTTTTAGAATAAAAACCTAACAACTTTTCAACTACAAAACATTGAACATGTTGTTTGACAAAAGTTAAGTGAGCTCACCATGTGCAATGAACTGAAGAACTAATAGTTTTAGAAGAAGAGGCTTCTCAACAAGATCAAGTTGCCAAACCCCAACAAGGGTATGATCGGAGCAGTTGTTGGAAGCCAAGTTAAGTTAAACTAAGTCGGTAAAGTTGAATAAGAATGTTGGAACTTCACCAGAGAGAAGATTCTTTTGTAAGTGGAGGTTGCAAAGGGTGTCACAAGTATGGAGGAACTCACAGGATAGGCCAACATCGAGTGGAAACAATTTGAATATCACACTTATGCAATTAGGTCTCCCTTATAAGCTACAAGGACACATTTTGAGCATAGGTTTAAGATATAGAATGAGAAGTGTTTAAAATGTATTTTCAAAAGATAAGGTTGAAGTTGAGTGTTATGAAAGAAGATATTTCTTTGACAAATTTTCTTTTCTCAATCTTTTTTATTTATATAATTCATCCCTGGCTAATCATTATAAAAAAAATGGTTTCATTTGATGGACTTTGATGCACTTACAATACGCTATAAGATACATTCTCCGTCATTTTAGGGATGAAAAATGTTAGGAAAATTGGTTAAGATTATTATTATTATTATTATTATTATTATTCGGCGACAGTGACAATGACAACGACAAACAAGGAGTAGTAGCCATAGAATGAGGGATGAGAATAGACTGTGCTGAGCTAAGCTTTCCAAGGCCTGGGGCTGATCTGCACCTTAAATCCATGGTATGAGTCTGACATGTTTACCCGATATAGGTTTTATTTTATGGCCTGATCGTGGCCTATTTAAAGTCTGACTTGGCCTGAAAGCCTGCTTAAAAGCCTATTTTATATTAAGATGTAACATCCTGAATTTTATTAAGTAAAATTAAATTAAATTAAATTTAATTTAATTAATAAAGTAGATGAAATAAATGATAAATAATAGAATTAATATTATGAGTAGTTTTATCCATAAAGCTAGTTCAAATTTAAAAAGAAGATAAGGGGGTTGAGGATGGGCCCAAGCCCATATAGGCATTTTAGTAAGGAGGGGTTATCAGTTCACCCTAATCCTTATTCTTCAAATCGTCAGAGAGCGAAACGCTAAGGAGGGGAGAAACCAAGTCTCAAGAGGAGGTTGCTGCAGAGTGATCATCAAGAATCAAGAAAGAGTCTTCCTTGTTGTTCGATCTTCACTTCAAGGTACGGTGGGAGAGAGGGTGCTGCTTATATATGCATGTGGGGGGGCTTGGGTAGTGAGGGAAACCATAAGACCCTCTAAGACTCTAAATTCGAAATTGATATATATATATATAGAGAGAGAGAGAGTATTGTATGATGAAAACATGTTGATTGATGATTAATTTTGTGAATCTTGGTGAATCTTGATTGAAATAGAAGAGGGTAGCGAGAATAGCGAAAAGAGGTAAATAAGGGTTTGATGATTTGGGATTTTGATGGAATAACTGTGCAAATTTGTGTAAAGATTGGTGTTTTTGCTGAGTTTGTTTGATATAAACGTGCATGATTGATGTATTAACCTTAAGGATTGATTAGAGGTTGAATAAGAGGGTTTAAAAGGGGTAAAAATCGCAAGAACTGCCATCTCGTGTCGCGGGTAATCGATTACAGAGTGTTATGGGCAGCAAGGGAGTGATTTTGGCTTGATGGTAATCGATTACAGGGGTATGTAATCGATTACCAGAAAGTTTGTTTGCTGGTAATCGATTACAGAGGGTGTGTAATCGATTACCAGAGTTTTGACAGCTTTCTCGCCTGAGAAAGAATGTGTTTGTTAAGGGTGCAAGCGAGCTCGGAACCCTATCATATAGCATATCAAACTGAAGCCCCGGATCTTAACTTTCTAATAGAAGTGGAATTATTTTAATTGAACACCTCTAACTCTAGATATTTCCAAATTAGTTCACCAAGGTCATTAAGCTTAAAACTTGAAGACTTCAAAATTGAGGAATCGCCTCTGGTAATCGATTACAACTGTTTGGTAATCGATTACCAGGTCAAAAATGAGTATGAGAGTGTTGTTTAAGTGGTGTTGTGATCCTTTAATTATTTGTTGATAATTATGTGAATTATTTGTGGAATCGGTAGATTAATTAGATGTTTAGAGTGTATTGATTGTGGTATGAGTATGATAATATGAATATCTCATGAGATGTTAGATGTTGATAATATTGTGATGTATGATGTTGATGTGATGAGCATATGAGGTACGTCATGATAATGATAATATATTGATGCATTGAGCATATGAGGTATGAAATATATGATGATGATGCATTGAGCATATGAGGTGTGATATATATGATGATGATGATGCATTGAGCATATGAGGTGTGTTATGATGATAATAATAATGATGATGATGATGTAATTGATCTTATGATGTTGATGATGTGTGAGCATATATGATGTTGTACTTGAGGTGCACAAGCCTAGTGAGAGGCGAGTGTAACTCAGGGAGGTGATTGTACTTGAGGTACACAAGCCTAGTGAGAGACGAGTGTAACTCTGGGAGGTGATTGTACTTGAGGTACACAAGCCTAGTGAGAGGCGAGTGTAACTTAGGGAGGTGATTGTACTTGAGGTGCACAAGCCTAGTGAGTGGCGAGTGTAACTCAGGGAGGTGATTGTACTTGGGGTGCACAAGCCTAGTGAGAGGCGAGTGTAACTGAGGGAGGTGATTGTACTTGGGATGCACAAGCCTAGTGAGAGGCCAGTGTAGCTCAGGGAGGTGATTGTACTTGAGATTGCACAAGCCTAGAGAGGGGTGGAGTGCAACTCAGGGAGGAGACCATGGTGGGAGACATTCTCTGTACAAGCCTAGAGTGGGGTGATGTACAACTTACCGACATGTGTGGTGTTTAACGGTAAGGCCATCATTGGTGACAACTAGGGAGATTGATGAGGTGCGCCCACTGTGCGGAGTTCCAAATCATGATCCTTGGGATGATGTTGATGATGTTTGGGTGTGCATGATGATAGATGAACTTGCAATGTATTTAATGATGATTGATGATGATGTTTTGGTCTGCATGATGATAGATGAACATGCAATGTATTTAATGATGACGTTGAGTTATATTATGATGCTATGAGAATTATTGATGAGATGACTGTTATGTATTGAGTATGTGATTGATGGCTTATAAAGTGTGATTCGTATATTTGTGACGAGATAAGATGTTTGATAATAAAGATATAAGATGAGATGAGTATGTGATTACTTGATGATAAAGATGATTATATGTGGGTGAGGATAGGGTAGCCTCCTATGTGTATGTATGAGTTGGTATTCTTTTCCTCACCGTTACACTGTGGTTAATTTTACAGGTGATGATGATGACACGATTGGTGTCGAGGATTTATTGAAGGGAGAGTCGCTCTGATACTTGTGACATCAGGGCATATTATTGGGGTTTATGTTTTCTATTTAGAAAGAAATTCTATAAGCTGTTTTAAGTGCCTTGCATGGCCAGTAGGATATTTTGATGTTAATACTTGAGATTCCGCTGCTTTAAGTATTTTGAAAACCTTTGATTTCTATTTCTATTTTAAGTTAGTTGACTTTGAAATAAATGACGTTTTATACGATGAGAAATGTGAACCTTTTTACCCGTGTGGGACGTTACCTTTCATATATTTCGATTTATTTAATCTATAAGAGTTTGGGGTAGAAGGGTGTCACATTAGTTGGTATCAGTGCAGGTCGGTTCACCGGCCTTGAGTTATGAGTTTACTATGCTTCTGTGGTGTTATTGTGATGATTGATTGATTGATTGAATTGTGTTGTTTGACTTGATTGAATTAATTGTGTGACTTGTTTACTTTTCTGTGAACCATAAGAGTAATGGCTGGGGGTAGGAATGATCGAGCGATGGCCGACGCCTTAATGGCTATGGCACAGGCTGTTGGCAACCTAAACCAACATCATGAGGTGGATTGGCTTGCTCGGTTCCAGAGGAACCATCCACCTACTTTTCATGGGGGTTTTGATCCCGACGGTGCTGTTGACTGGATATTTGAGATCGAGAAGATCTTTAGAGCGACGGACTGCCCGATGATACAAAAGGTGACGTTAGCCGCATTCATGCTATCAGGGGATGTCGGGTTCTGGTGGCAGGGCACTTATCAGAGGATGATCAATGAGGGCACCGCGTTGAGCTGGGATAACTTCAAGGGGTTGTTCCTTGAGAAGTACCTTCCTCACAATATCCGTAACAAGAAGCAGATGGAATTTCTCAAGTTAAAACAAGGAGATGGCATCGTGGCGGACTACGTATTCAAGTTCGAAGCGTTAGTTCGATTCTGTCCTACATATAAGGGAGCTGTTAAGGAAGAATCAAAGTGCGTAAAGTTTATCAGCGGTCTTCGTCCAGAGATCAAGCAAGCGTTCAACTACCAGGGAATTACGCGATTTCACGAGCTAGTGAATAAACGTAGGGTGTACGACGAAGACAACCGGGCTAGAGCTACGCATTATAAGAGTGGAGGACCTATTAGGAACCAGAACAAGTCTGAATCTGCTTGCAAGGGTGAGCCGTATTCTCGTCCAGATGGGAGGGTCCTAAGTCAGTGAGTGAGATTAGAAGTTTCCTTGGGTTGGCTGGGTACTATAGAAGATTCATAGAGGGGTTTTCTATGTTAGCTTTACCTTTGACTGAGTTGACTAGGAAGGGAGTTGCCTTTGTGTGGAATAGTAAGTGTGAATATAGTTTCCAAACCCTTAAGGAAAAGTTGACTAGTGCACCAGTGTTAGTGTTGCCTAATCTTAGCAAATCCTTCGTAGTGTACTGTGATGCCTCTAAGATGGGTATAAGTGGGGTGTTAATGCAAGAGGGTAAAGTAGTAGCTTATGCCTCTAGGCAATTGAAAATCCATGAGAGAAACTAGCCTACCCATGACCTAGAGTTAGCGGTTGTAGTGTTTGTATTGAAGATGTGGAAGCATTACTTGTATGGTTCCAGATTTGAGGTTTTTAGTGACCATAAGAGCCTCAGGTACTTGTTTTATTAGAAAGAGCTGAACATGAGGCAGAGGAGGTGGTTAGAGTTTCTTAAGGACTATGATTTTGAGTTGAGTTACCATCCCGGAAGGGCTAATGTAGTGGCTGATGCTTTAAGTAGGAAATCCATTCATGTTAGTTCCCTGATGATTAAGGAAATGGATCTTTTGACTCAGTTTAGGGATTTGAGTTTAGCTTGTGAGGTGACTTCTGATAGTGTGAGGTTAGGGATGATTAAAGTAAGCAATGATCTATTAAAGGATATTAGTAAAGATCAATTGGAGGATCCGTTTTTTGTGCTTAGATGAGAGGCCATAAAAGGAGGTAATGGTGGAGAGTTCGTGATAGGTACTGATGGGGTAGTGAGATTTGGAGACCGGGTGTGTGTGCCTAGTGAACCTACCATTAAGCGTTTAGTGCTTGAAGAGGGGCATAGAAGTAAGCTTAGTTTTCACCCAGGATCGACTAAGATGTATCAAGACTTGAAGAGAAGATGAAGGAGTCCTATACAGAGTTATTCGCCTCAGGTAAAATTCGAGGACGAATTTTCTTTTAGGAGGGGAGAGTTGTAATATCCTGAATTTTATTAAGTAAAATAAAATTAAATAAAATTAATAAAGTAGATGAAATAAATGATAAATAATAGAATTAATATTATGAGTAGTTTTATCCATAAAGCTAGTTCAAATTTAAAAAGAAGATAAGGGGGTTGAGGATGGGCCCAAGCCCATATAGGCATTTTAGTAAGGAGGGGTTATCAATTCACCCTAATCCTTATTCTTCAAATCGTCAGAAAGCGAAATGCTAAGGAGGGGAGAAACCAAGTCTCAAGAGGAGGTTGCTGCAGAGTGATCATCAAGAATCAAGAAAGAGTCTTCCTTGCTGTTCGATCTTCACTTCAAGGTACGGTGGGGGAGAGGATGCTGCTTGTATGTGCATGTGGGGGTGCTTGGGTAGTGAGGGCAACCATAAGACCCTCTAAGACTCTAAATTCGAAATTGATATATATATATATATTGAGTATTGTATGATGAAAACATGTTGATTGATGATTAATTCTGTGAATCTTGGTCAATCCTGATTGAAATAGAAGAGGGTAGCGAGAATAGCGAAAAGGGGTAAATAAGGGTTTGATGATTTAGGATTTTGATGGAATAACTGTGCAAAACTGTGTAAAGATTGGTGTTTTTGCTGAGTTTGTTTGATATAAACGTGCATGATTGATGTATTAACCTTAAGGATTGATTAGACGTTGAATAAGAGGGTTTAAAAGGGGTAAAAATCGCAAGAACTGTCATCTCGTGTCGCGGGTAATCGATTACAAGGGTATGTAATCGATTACCAGAGAGTTTGTTTGCTGGTAATCGATTACAGAGGGTGTGTAATCGATTGCCAGAGTTTTGACAGCTTTCTCGCCTGAGAAAGAATGCGTTTGTTAAGGGTGCAAGCGAGCTCGGAACCCTATCATATAGCATATCAAACTGAAGCCCCAGATCTTAAATTTCTAATAGAAGTGGAATTATTTTAATTGGACACCTCTAACTCTAGATATTTCCAAATTAGTGCACCAAGGTCATTAAGCTTAAAACTTGAAGACTCCAAAATTGAGGAATCGCCTCTGGTAATCAATTACAGCTGTTTGGTAATCGATTACCAGGTCAAAAATGAGTATGAGAGTGTTGTTTAAGTGGTGTTGTGATCCTTTAATTATTTGTTGATAATTATGTGAATTATTTGTGGAATTGGTAGATTAATTAGATGTTTAGAGTGTATTGATTGTGGTATGAGTATGATGATATGAATATCTCATGTGATGTTAGATGTTTATAATATTGTGATGTATGATGTTGATGTGATGAGCATATGAGGTGTGAAATATATGATGATGATGCATTGAGCATATGAGGTGTGATATATATGATGATGATGATGCATTGAGCATATGAGGTGTGATATATATGATGATTATGCATTGAGCATATGAGGTGTGTTATGATGATAATAATGATGATGATGATATAATTGATCTTATGATGTTGATGATGCGTGAGCATATATGATGTTGTACTTGAGGTGCACAAGCCTAGTGAGAGGCGAGTGTAACTCAGGGAGGTGATTGTACTTGAGGTACACAAGCCTAGTGAGAGACGAGTGTAACTCTGGGAGGTGATTGTACTTGAGGTACACAAGCCTAGTGAGAGGCGAGTGTAACTTAGGGAGGTGATTGTACTTGAGGTGCACAAGCCTAGTGAGAGGCGAGTGTAACTAATGGAGTTGATTGTACTTGAGATGCACAAGCCTAGTGAGAGGCGAGTGTAGCTCAGGGAGGTGATTGTACTTGAGATTGCACAAGCCTAGAGAGGGGTGGAGTGCAACTCAGGGAGGAGACCATGGTGGGAGATATTCTCTGTACAAGCCTAGAGTGGGGTGATGTACAACTTACCGGCATGTGTGGTGTTTAACGGTAAGGCCATCATTGGTGACAACTAGGGAGATTGATGAGGTGCGCCCACTGTGCGGAGTTCCAAATCATGATCCTTGGGATGATGTTGATGATGTTTGGGTGTGCATGATGATAGATGAACTTGCAATGTATTTAATGATGATTGATGATGATGTTTTGGTGTGCATGATGATAGATGAACATGCAATGTATTTAATGATGATGTTGAGTTATATTATGATGCTATGAGAATTATTGATGAGATGACTGTTATGTATTGAGTATGTGATTGATGGCTTATAAAGTGTGATTCGTATATTTGTGACGAGATAAGATGTTTGATAATAAAGATGTAAGATGAGATGAGTATGTGATTACTTGATGATAAAGATGATTATATGTGGGTGAGGATAGGGTAGCCTCCTATGTGTATGTATGAGTTGGTATTCTTTTCCTCACCATTACACTGTGGTTAATTTTACAGGCGATGATGATGACACGATTGGTGTCGAGGATTTATTGAATGGAGAGTCGCTCTAATACTTGTGACATCAGGGCATATTATTGGGGTTTATGTTTTCTATTTAGAAAGAAATTTTATAAGCTGTTTTAAGTGCCTTGCATGGCCAGTAGGATATTTTGATGTTAATACTTGAGATTCCGCTGCTTTAAGTATTTTGAAAACCTTTGATTTCTATTTCTATTTTAAGTTAGTTGACTTTGAAATAAATGACGTTTTATACGATGAGAAATGTGAACATTTTTACCCGTGTGGGACGTTACCTTTCTTATATTTCGATTTATTTAATGTATAAGAGTTTGGGGTAGAAGGGTGTCACATAAGATGCTTGAATATATCATAAGCATGTATTTGAATAAACTTATAAGGTCAAACTTTATATGGAAGACAACATACTTATATATTTACACAAGTTAATAAGTATATAGTTATAAGGCTATATAATAAAATCTTTATAATAATAATAATAAGAATATATAAAATATTAGTATTTCATTTATATTTAGTTAAATAGGTCGGTCTGATATGTTCAAAAGACTTTTTCGATGGCCTGAAGCCTGACCTGTTTTGCTATATTGGCTTTTGAAAAATTCTTGGCCTGGTCTATTTAATAAATTGGTCTGACCTGACCTGGATCTGATGTAGGCCAGACTGTAGGCCCCTGACGAGCGGCTTGACCTATTTCCAACCCTACATATCACGTGAGAGGAAAAATTTTAATTAATCACAATAATCCTAATGACTTACTCATGGAGTAAGTGGATCACTCCCCCTATAAAATATATATACAAAAAGTGTTTATATGCAATGTAAAAGAATAAATTTACGTGTAATTGAAGTCAATATTATTTCATCACATCTTAAAATTTCAAAGTATTTGTAACATTTTACATTACCTCAAGACCCGAAGGAAAAAAAAAAAAACTAATTTACACTTGTAATGTTCATCCTTGCATATCCTATAGTTTCCTCTAGAAAATTATCAAAATAACATGAAAACATCATACAAGGAAAAAGAAAATGATTGAATTAACAATTATCAACAGAAAGTCGTGTTTTTTTTTCCTTCCCATGCAACTCATTGCAAGGACTACTATTCAACGACTTCATCTTCACTGCATTCCCCTACATCAATCACCAAAGTTCCTTCCTCCTTTGTAGGTTGAAGCCTGCAACAATTTCTTCTTGGAGACTGCTCAAAACAAAAAATCAATCCAAAACCCATTAAAGTAAACAAATTATGAAACGCAAAAGAAAAGGCCCAATTGGGCTTTCGAAAAAAATTATGCTCAAAACATTTGAAACGAAAACAGAGAGGCTACCTTTTCCCACAAATGCGGGTCGGGTTTCTTATGAACCTCCACAATTTGGATTTGGGTAGGATCCGGCATTTTCCACTTGCAATTCGGGTTTTGGTGGATCCTAAGATACTTGGTTACAATTTCATTAGTAGTAACATCATATGTTGTATTAAACAAGTAAAAAACAAAAGGTTTCTGACAAGAGTTTCGGCTGAACGGGCGCGTGTTAAATGGAAATCCAGTATAATCAGCCCGGCGATACCAATTGAAAAAGGTTCTCGCGGGCATCTCCATATCTCGGGCCGAGAAAATGCTTCGGAATATTTGAACCGCATAGCCCCAAGACACGGATATAGTCCAAACCCGGGTTTTGTCATAGCAAATCGATTGTTGCATAAGCCCATACGGGTCGAATTTCATTGGGTCTTTGAGTCGTTGAAGGGCTTGGATCCGGCTCATGTTTGGAAATATAGGCTCAACTAGGTCCAAGTGATGCATGGACACAAGTGGTGTAATGGGATGGGCTGCTAGGAGCCCAAATACATTGCCATGTACATCAAACTGAAAAAAAAAATAAAACAAAAATCATAAAAGAAACCAATATACAAGTATCTATAACTCTACTGTAAAAAGAAAACATATATTATATAGTAAGAATCAATAATTAATATATATGTAAAATGATTTTTAGTTGAATGAATGATTTCTGCCACGGTTTTAAATATTTTTAGAATTATCATTCTATTTCTAAGTCCTAACATATGAATGTGAAACTATTCTTAACACAACACACACAATCAATAATGTGATATTTCGATATTAAAATATCAAAACTATGTAACAATAATCATAATGAAAAAGGATTTAATGTATATACATTGACCGTGTAAAACATCCAATGATGTGTTACCACATCATTTAATGAATTTAATAACACGTGAGGCGTCATGATCATTAAATGATATGACAACATGTCATTAGATGACCGTGTAAAAATTGCTTACACTATCAGTATATATTAATTAAACTCAATGAAAAATCTCCCTCACATACAAATCAACTATTTTCAAGCTTAACATTAGCCATGAGGTAATTGCTAAATTAGAAACATATAATTTGAGTCCTTGTAATTAGGGCCGACCCAAGGTTAAGGTTATCCAAGTCTTTGCTTTAAACCCTCAATTGCTAGTAATATTCTTTATAAAAAAATATTTTACCTCAAGGTTAAGAGTTCAATCTTTGCTTATTAAACTATAACTTTTAAGGCCCATTTTTTTTTAAAAAAAGGTCCCATTGTGAATGTTTACTTGAGGCCTCTCAGACGTTGGACCGGCCCTGCTTGTAATGGAATTAGGAACTTTCAGTAACATAAATAACAAAACAATAACTTCCATGAGCCGGCTAATCACATGATGGATCCAAATTTATAACACTACTAGAAATAATACTCGTGCGTTGCACGGGTTTATTTATATTTTATATTTATAGTATTGTAAAAGATTAATTTTTAAGTAAATGTGTTAATGTTATTATAGTTTAAATATATAAAACATGATGAAATAATGAAAGATAATGTGAATTTTATTAAGTAATTTATTTAAGTTACTTTTTATAAAATCTACATATTTGTGATCATGTTCAACAATAATAATATGATCATTTTTATAAAAATATTCTTGCAAATGTAATAATATAACAAAAAGTGACTATGTCAGTTGAGAAAATACAGTAAACTATCATCATCATTTTCATCTTCAAATTCTATTAAACCCTATATAAAAACGAGTCATGTTAAAAATAGTTTTAATAAAAAGTATTTTATTAAAAATAAAATTAGGTGTTTCTTGAAATATCTATTCTATCTTTTTTTGTGTTAACCACATGTATCACTTATTATCAGGGGCAATCCTGTTCGGGGCTTAGTCACAGTTAAGGCTCCCCACCCCTCCTTATTCTATCTTATTTAATATAATGAAAAAATAAATTTATGATTATATTTTAATACAAATTTTCTATCTATTAATTTTTATATTATAGTATTGTATTATTATATATACTTTTATATCTATATTACATTATAGTATATATACTTTTGATTTTACATTATAGTGTATATATATATATATATGATTAAAAAATTTCTATCTATAACATTGCATAAATTTAAAAAATTGTTGTTTTTTATATTATAATTTACTTGGATGGGCACATGTTGGTTTAAAATTTTATTACAGTAAAACAAATATTAAAAATAGTTTTAAGTAAAGCTAATTATTAATGTGAATATAAAAGGACTCTAATCATTATATCAATATAACATTATTTAAGATCTTTAATTTTAAGTAAAGATCACTACTAATTATGATTATATGAAGAAGTGTACAACATATGATTAATATATTATTTTTTGAATAATTATAATTTTTATAATGATGAAATAGTAAATTTTTAATTTATTATGTAGTTAAATGTGTCATATTTGACACTTAACGTTTTTAATTTTTAAAACAGATACATAAACTTATTTTAACATTATAATATGAATTAGATAAGTTTTATGCATATCTTTTTGGTTAGTTTTATGAATATATGAATGATTATAATAAAAAAAATTAATATATCAAATTATTGTTCATTAGTAATATTGTGAAACATTTGTACTTTTTGTGAAAATTATTTATTTTTTAAAAGTTTTATTTAATTTTTATACTTTATATTAAAATACTTAAACGAAATAGGATCATAATTTTAATATATAAAAATAATTTTTTGGATAATTCATTTAATGAAATAAATTAATTTTTCTTCATAATTTCTTTTAATTTTATTTTATGAAATTGATATAAACATTTAAAGATTAATTTTTTAGCATTGACAAAAAAATCTTATAATAAAATAATGTATATTAAATATAATAAATAAAATAGAATTGATAAAATAAAACTTATATTAATAAAAAAATTAAAAAATGAAAATTTTATAACCAATCGAGTTATGCATTTAATAGAATCATTCAAGCATTCAAGCATTTAATACAATGATCAAGTTAATTATATTGATAAATAGATAGATATCGAGGTAATTAATATGTACCACAACTCTATAGTGTTATAAGAGTAATGTTATATTCTCTTAATATTTTTTCATGCTCACTCAGGTCCTAACCATGAGAAACCTTTTAATTAAAGAGTCATAAAAAATTGTTAAGAATATATATATATATATATATATATATATATTTCCAAATTTACATTTGAATTTATTAAGACTTATTTTATTTTCTTTTTATTTAATCATTTCATTATCTCATTCTCTCTATTAATTAATTACTTACATATCTTCACTTCTTATAATTAGGATCATGGAAAGTAACTTTTTATTATTTTATAATTTTTTTAATAAAAATATATTTAATATTTTAAAAATATAAAATATTTAATACTTATTTAATGCTAAATGATAAACGTGAATCCTAAAGAAACTTTCACGTTTACTCTCATGTCAATAAGATACTTTCATTAATTTACATGGTTTTTTATTTTATTTTAAAAATTATAAAAGTTTAGAATATTTTTTTATTATCATGAAAAATTTAAATTTCTTCTTATTCATTATTATTCACGTGTTAAAACATATAATTGTTTTAAAAAACATACAATTAAAAAACATATTAATTTTTAAATGATAATTTATTTATCTTTTAAATATTTTTAAAAATTCTTAAAACATATAATCTTTAATATTCAATATTTTATAATTATTAAAAAAATATTTATAAAATAAAAATGTTATCCATATATTACACTAGTGATTAAATTAAAATACTAGTTTCAATAGAAATTAAAAGACCTTTCAGTAATTAACAGATTTTTTAGAAGAAATACTAAGAATTAGAATTCTTCGTGTCAAAATAATGTAACAGGTGTTGCAACTTTAGGTGCATGCCACCTAACAAAATTAGTACAAGAATGGATCACGAAGGTTTTATATTATGTGGCAGGTGCTATTATTTAGTTTTATTTAAAAAAGTCATAGCATGAGTGGGGTTAATTCAACTACTACTTACAAGACACCTCACAGCACAGCCATGTTAATAAAGTGGCCACGTGTAGTACACGTGGAGGTACGCATGACATAAATATTTCATAAAGTTAATGTTAAATACAGAAATTTTAAAAATTGATTAAAGAAACAAAGGACTGGAGGAGATACCAACAACTTTTCATAATTGGCTTTTTTTGGATCTTGGGAGATGAGTGTGACATTATCAGTGGTGGTTTTGGTTTGTTTTGGCAGTCTCAAGAATGGGAATTGGGTAACTGGAGGATTTCCAAGACCATAGTTTAGAGAAGAAAAAGAAATTATCTTAAAAGCATATAGATTTATTCACCACAAATAAACATCAAATTATGAAAGCAAAAAATTGTATTTAGTGTTTGCCACCTTTCATTTTGTCTTTTTTCTGTTGTGGCAGCTAGCCTGGTTGAAAATTTATATCTTCATTATTATGATGTCATAGCTATTTACCTCTCAAACAGTCAAACTTCTGTAATTCATAGATATTTATCATAAGTATATAAATTCTCTTAAAAAGTGACTGACACATAATTTATTATCAGTCAAAAATTGACACATTAAGGTTCTATTCTAATTCAACCCTCCCTTAGACCTAAACTAAGGTTCTACATAATAATTATCTAGTCATCTCATTATCCACTCATATATATTTCTAGAAAAAAAGGCAGAAAGATAATTAACACTGAGAAGTTTTGGATCAAGCAGGTTCCCTAATAAAAAAACTTAGTGTTTTAATTTACCCAAAATCACGTTCGTGGATTCGAGCAAATGAAAAATAACGTTGATCCGAATTCATATTTTAAATGTGGTTTCATACAAAACCAAACATATTATTAGTGTATTCAATCGTGTATCTAAATCAAAATTTCTTTCATTTACTTATATCCACGTCATTTTACTCTAAATCAAACAAATGTTTGAGTTTTTAAATTAATATAATGAACTATATGAATAATCCAACATGCACCTTCTCTTTTGTCTTTTGCTTGAAGCACTTACCCCATTTCAATCATAAGTTGACCAAAGTCAATTAGTTAAAGATCCACTTAATTAATATTAACAGAAAAGGCTAACTAAATTTCTTTTCTTTTTTTCCCTTCTTAACCCTTTTCTCATTTCCCCAGGAACCATAAAACAGAACCATTGCAAAGAGAGAAATTTCAGAGACTAGAATACTAACCTGATGAAAGCCATTCTCCTTGGTAAGTGGAACACCAAGCTCTGCCATACAAGCTTGAATCCTATCATCAGAGCCATACAATGCAGGGTACCTCTGGATGCACCTATCTTGCATTCTCTCCAATACCACAGCCAATGGGTAACTAATAGCAAACCCACCACCCCCAAAAGCCATATTATAAGAAAAATGTATGTTTTGAAAGTGGCTCTCTGAAGTTGTCCCAATGTAATAGAATTTGTTATGATCATACTTTTGCAACACCTTAACCAAATTCTCTGTCACAAAGAAAGTGTCATCATCCCCCATCACAAACCACCTCACATTCTCCATCTCAAGCCTCACTGTCTCTGACACTATGCGAGATATGCGAATTCCATCTCTGTTCCCATTTGGGTGTTTGTACATAAACATGGAAGTGTCACCAGAAATCTTCAATTTTGGAAGGAGATCTTCATCCCCAGGCTCAGTTTGCACATCTTGGTCTAACCACACATTGCCCCTTGTTTCATTGGGCCTCCACCATAGCTTGATGTACTCTTTCCTTTGATTCCATAGCTTGGATGAGGCTCCTATGCCAAACACTATGTGGGAAATGTTGGTTTTTTCAAAGGGTTTTTGAGATGGGAGAGGGGCAGTGTTAAATAGGTGGGTAATTGGAAGGTAATTAGGCTTTTGGTTACAATCATATGAAGAATGAGTAAGAAATCCAAGGGAGTAGGAGAGGTAGAAGAAGGAGATTAAGAGGAAGAAGAAAGTCACAAGCTTTGTTATGGTCCATGAAGAGTAAAAGTGTTCTGAATCTTTGAGATTGTTGTTCATTATGGACATGTATGGTTTCAAGGATTTGAGTCTTCAAAACCAAGAAAGAAAGTCCAGGGAAGAGAGAGAAAAACAGAGAGAGATGTGTTATGTGTGAACTGTGAAGTGAAGGGAAAATTTGGGGTTTTCTAATGTAAAGGCTTTGAAGGTTACAGTCCCATTGAGAGAGAATTTCTATAAAGGATTATGATAGATAGATAGATGTGGGACAATTTTTTGAGTTTAATAAGAACTCTAAACAGAACAAACAAGGCACCTCTCTGCCAAGCTTTTATGTTTATCTTCTTTTAAGATAAAACCTTTGGATTTCACTTTGATCTCATCAAGTATCAAAAGATAATTACTGCCTCTGTTTCTTGTAACTAGTTATGATAATGGTTGAAGACAATTAAACTTTTGGAAAACACTAATCAATTGCATATATTTAGTAAGGAATTCAGATTAGATTTGTTTTAGGTACATGAGCAGAGTAGATTACTTTGTTTTATGATTGGTCCAAATAATAATAAGCTTTAAATTTGATAAAAAATACAAATTTGTGCTTAAAATTGCATGCTCATAAGGAGAGATCGCATCGCCTTAGCATCAACTTCATTTATTAATACTTAAAAAAACTTCATTTATTATTTATAAATAATTTTTGTCAATATTATCTTTATGTATAAAACATTAAAACTCACGTATCCCTTACGTCATAAGACATTTATTCAAATACAACTCATGACGAGATTTTTGACTCTTATTTGATGGATTTAATTGTTATGCTTTGACAATACAGAAAAAAAAATTATGTTGTCACTTATTGATGTATTATTATATCATATATTAAGTTTAATAATATATGAAATCTAATATGATATCTCAATAAAAAAATTCTAATGTGATATCTCTATTACTAAGAATAGTCTTATTTAGTTTTAGTTACAATTAAAGCTCTTTTAACCTTTTTTAAAAGGCTGTTTAATGAGAATTGAACACGGAGCTTTTCTTATAATCTCATAATGTGTTTGGTAAGTCATTTCAATTAGCTAAAAGCTGAAATTAATAGTTAAAACCGTTTCAACCGTATTTAGTAAGGTAACTTTTTTTGAAAAACTATTAACTTTTTTTAAAAGCTACTTGAGGTAGCTTTCTTAAAAAAAAACTTCTATTTTCAGTTACTAGCTGAAAATTAATTACAAGTTTATATCTCAACCACTTCCACTTATCATTATTTAATAATTAATGATGTCCTTGTATGTCATTTTACCATTTTCAGCTAGTTTTACCAAACACCTTCAATCAAATCAGCTAGTTTTTCAGCTTTCAGTTAGTTTTCAGCTTTCAACTAGTTTTTCAGCTTTCATCTAGCTTTTCAGCTTTCAGCTGGCTTTTCAACTAATTTTACCAAACACACTCTCAATCTACTATCTATATAGATTTTTAATTTATTGAAATCTTTTTTATTTACATTCTTATATCTATCACCTTGTCTCTTCAAACTTTGAAACATTTTTTTACCACTCACATATACTTTTTTAACACGTTTAATTTTTAAATATTTAATTTATTTTAATAATAAATTTTTAACAATATATATTAAAATTTTTACTAATAAAATATTTTCACTAAACAAATGAAAAACAGACTCAAATATTTTCTCTCTTTTTTTCCCTCATTTTTTATACATTACTTTCTATCTCTAATTTATTGAAGGAAAATTCATTATAAATGTAATTTTTTCACGAGTAATTATAATCTTATAAATAAATATATATGAATTAGTTTAATAAATTTTAAATTAAATAGAAAATGATTTTCTTATATATTGTATGTCAAGAGTGACACAAATATTTATAAGCTGAAATTTTTTAAAGTTAAGCAAAATAAGAAATATACATGCTACATTAAAATTGTAATTTATCTTAAACTTATACAAAAATGAATTCTACCATAATTAAAGTATATCATG
Source organism: Sesbania bispinosa (assembly GCA_026901365.1). Lineage (NCBI taxonomy): Eukaryota > Viridiplantae > Streptophyta > Magnoliopsida > Fabales > Fabaceae > Sesbania > Sesbania bispinosa. Next base: position 100,124 of record QLOH01001136.1, on the reverse strand, counting down.
AATTTCCTCAACATACTTTCTTTTTGTTATATTACAATTTTTATACTAACCTTATCAAAAGGTTCATGTTCTTATCGTTGAACATAATAAGAAATATATAAATTACCAAAAAAAAATGAGTTACTTATAAAATTTCTTAAAATAATTTATCTTTGACTATTTTATTATATTTTATAATTAACATAATTTTATTTCTTAATATTTTTTCTTATCCATTTAAATTATAATAATTTTCACATATTTCTTAAAAATGTATTTACTCTTATTAAAACTGTAAATATAAAATATAGATAAACTTGTACAATGCACGATATTATTCCTAGTATAGCGTTATTCCACAATCAAGTATTATACGCTATAATTACCAATTTAGGCAAAATCACTTTTAATTGTGAAAGGTTAATAATAGTGCTTTCTTTAACGGTATGGTTGTATATGATTCCTGCAGCCACTTAACACTGATTAGAAATCCCATATTGGTTATATATTTTTTTTTTAGTGTAAGTGGAGTTTACCACTTTTGGCCCACATATTAGTTTTTCTAAATAAGAAATTCTCTAAATGCAGAAAATTTATCACACGTTAATTGGTGGGAAGGTAATGAGATTAATTACTTCAAGTCTTCAACTAGCACTATCAATGGAACCACCGAAGAAAAAGGAGATAATTAACTGAAAATTAAAAAAAAGAGAGTGATTTGTCGATGGAAGTAAAATAAAACATGATTGGAAGACGCAAAAAAAAATATGTTATAAAAAGTGTCACAAAAAATGGCATAAAAGTATAAAATGGATGGTGTACTGTTTGGATTCAGTTAAAGATTTATTGGAAAGTTTGTGGCTGGTAAAATCCCACTTTAAGAACGGTTTAAAATTCATCTTTTTTTTTTCAACGGTTTAAAATTCATCTTAACTTTGATTAGGAAATGATCTGGACTAGCTAGAGGTAGGGCTGCCCAACACATGTTGAGGCTTAAGGTAAAAGTTTTGAGATGAAGCATTTTTTAATTAACTAAAAAAATATTAAAATTATTATAATTTTATTGAAAAATTTTAATATTAGTTTTATAATATAAAATTACTTATTAAATTATTATTATGTATAATTAACATTTATATTAGCATTTTGGTGATTTTGATATATTACAATATTTATTATATTACATAATAGAAATATATGTATTATAAATAGGATTAACATGATAAGAAAAATCAACTAATATAATAAATAAAATAATTATTAATTATGAGAAAAAATTATAGTAATTAAGATGGGGCCTATTATTTTAATAAAAAAAATTTATTAAGAGTTTAATCATTATACATTAAATTTTACAGTGTCATCCAATGATGTGTTACCACATTATTTAATGAGTAAGACACCTCATGCATTATTATCTCATTAATTGATGTGGCAACACATCATTGAATGACATATACATAAAATCCAATATTTATATAAATTTTAAATATAAGTATAATTAATATAAGTATAAAATTATGAGGCCTGTGTAATATTGGGGGCCTAAAGCCATTGCTTTACTTTAGCAGCTTGGCTCTTGACTCGCCTTGGCTAGAGGCCCATGTGATGAAGAAGCATCGTAGTTCTGTTTTTTTACTAGTGTTTGTTTGTTTAAAATTAGTTTGCTGGTGAATATTTTAAACTCCATTACTCAAGAAACAAATGATACAATTAAATGAAAATTTAAATATATACATAATAAGAAAAAATTTCATATTATAGTAATTCCTTTATTTTTTTTAAAATAAAAAGTCAATATATATATATACACACACACTCATATATATATAATATTTTGAGTAAATTACTTCTACCTTCATTCTATTTTGTATTTCTTACACAAAACCTCCTCAATTTCTAAAACCTATATAAAATCCCTCTTATTTTATAAGTATACCACACTTAAATTCCCAACCTTTAATTTATTTTTGTGTGAAATTGACAAAAGTACCCTTAATATAGATTTTGACTTATTACATAAAACCCTCTCTATTTCATAAACATTATAAAAACCTCATTTTATTTTATTTATACATTATAATTAAATCCCTATGTCATGGTAAAAAATTAAATCATTAAATATTTAAATAATAAAAAATTTATAATAACATTGGAGCAACATAAGAGAATAAACAAAGAAATCAATCATAATTTCGTAACTTAAAAATAACAAGAATCGTTTTAAAACTATTACAATAAAAACTTAATCACTTAATCAAATGAATTTTTAATAAGAAACAATGAAATTAATTTTAATTTGTATATAATACACTACACACTACATGCCACATATTCCTTCCAGCTTTATATCTATGTACGTATTTGATGTAAAGAGATTATATTTGGACCATTCAAATAATGCATAATCACATTTATTTTATTAAGTTTATATAAATTTTACTATAAATTTATTTGTTAATTAAGAGAAAAATTCAATTAATAGAAAAATTCATGAGATAAGTTTTTATTAAATTTTCATTGCAATGATTTTAAAATGATTCTTGTTATTTTATGATATGAAACTATGATTTTATTTTGTGTTTATTTTCTTATGTAACTCTAATGTTATTTTAAAATATTTATATAAAAATAAATGTTGGGGATTTAAGTGTAGGTATAAAATAAGAGAGGTTTCATGTAGATTTTAGAAATAGAGGAGATTTTGTGTAAGAAATACAAAATAAAAGAGAGTTTCAAGTAGTTTATTCTAAAATTTTAAATTTAGTCGCCAAAAATATCAGTCATGGTATTGGTGGGTCAAGGCCTTGTTACTATAGACCAATGAAACTTGGCGTTGATCCATAATAAAGCACACAATTGCATGCAATCCATAGCGAACCCATGGCTTCACCATTATATCTTTTTTTATAGAGAGAGAGAGAGAGAGGAAGCCAAGAAGAGAAAGAGAGCGAGAGTGTGTTATAATTAGGGATATAATTATTCTTTTTTATTAATTCATTTATTGTGGAATAAAAATTAACTTTAAATAAACCAAGGTAATAAATAGTTGTTTTCTTTTTTGTGATTTTGATTCATAACAAGAATCAATGTATACGTAGGGACGTGCATGGCATATGTGACCGAGAGATGGCGACGGAAGGAGAGAGAGAAGGAGGAGGAGATGGAGAACAGAACGAGTCCGACGAGTCAACACGGCCCAATGAGGAGGAGTTGGTGGAGGAGATCCAACAAGTCATTGAATCGGTGGTTCAATTCGGCGAGTATCGAAGGACACAGAGGAAGGAGGCTCAAAACCTCGCACGTCGTTTCAAGCTCATGTTACCCCTCATGGAAGACCTCCGTGACCTCCAACAACCCATTCCTCAAAACGGCGTCGCTTGGTTGATCAAACTCAAGGACGCCCTTCTATCTGCCAAGGACTTGTTGAGATTATGCAGCCAAGGAAGCAAGATTCACCTCGTAAGGCACAATGGGACCCACACTTAATTTCCGTGTTTGTTAGAAAAAATACATAAAACTATTTTCAAATGTTTTGTCTTAACCTTTTTGATTTGACAAATAGGGAATTGATATTTCCATGCTTTCCTTTCCTTTTGTTTTGTATTTTGTTCTTATATTTTTTTTTTGGTTTCAGGCATTGGAGGGTGAGGCGGTTATGATAAAGTTCCAAAGTGTGTATGAAAAATTAAGCCAAGCGTTTGATGGTGTGCCTGGTGATGAATTGGGGATCTCGGATGAAGTCAGAGAACAGGTAGGTCTGTTTTCATTTCTCATCTCTCTTCCTGTATTCACCCTTGCCCCTTTGTGTAAAAGTTTTCCTTTTTTTCCTTGGAAGAATGAATATTTTTGAAGGTTGTAAATGTTTATGATGAAATTATAAGTTTTTTTTTCTGTCTATAAGATGTTGCATTACTATATATATATATATATATATATATATATATTTAAAATCCGTTGACACCATGTTAAATTTGTAAAGTTACACATTTTAATAATTTTTTTGTAAAATGTGAATATGACCAATCCAACCATTATTGTAAGCTTATAAAATTTCATTGGGAGTTGTGTATGCTTAGCCTAGTCTTTGATTCCCTTGCTAGGACCTTGCATTAAACACTGGTGAATGGTGATTATTAGTTTGCTCTTCTTTGTGGTTGTGAAGTATGAGATTTGGTGCTATTCATAAAATCAAGAAGATTTCTCTTCAATCATATGTTGAGATTAAATATTGTACTGTGCTTCAGCTTGAGCTAATGCACGTGCAACTGAGGCGGGGGAAGAGAAGGACTGATACACAGGACATAGAACTGGCAATGGATATGATGGTGGTATTCTCTGATGAAGATGGTCGTAATGCTGATCGTGCTATTGTTGAAAGGCTTGGAAAAAAGATGGAGCTTCATACTGTTGAGGATCTTGAGGTAGAAACAATGGCTGTTAAGAACCTTGCTACAGAAAGAAAAGGGCAACATGCTGAGAGTACCCAGAGAATAATTGACCTTCTTAACAAATTCAAACGAGTTGCAGGTATGGAAGAAACCAGTGTCCTTCATGATCCTGTTATGCCCAGGATGCTTGGAAGGAGCACGTCTTTGGTCATCCCTCATGAGTTTCTATGCCCAATAACACTAGAAATCATGACAGATCCTGTTATTGTTGCAAGTGGACAGGTAATCACACAGTTCTATAGTGAGCTTTCTTCTTCTGTTACAGAGCAAGGCAAAAACCTGAGTTGAAATGGTACTATGCATGTTGTTTTAATAGTTATTGTTTGGTAGATTGAGTTCAATGAAGAAAGCTGGTGCTTTTTCTCTATGGCCCTGTTTGGATACATTTCTGCAAAAAAAACTTCTAGAAGATAAAAATAGAATGAATCAAAAAGGTCAAATGAATTTAACTTCTCCATAAGTTAAAATTAGTTACTTATGGAGAAATTAAATGGGAGAACTTTTGGAATAGGTGACCTACAAAGACTAATTTCAACTTATGGATAAGTTAAATGCATTTCACCTATTTGATTCATTCTATTTTTTTTCATCAGAAACACTTCTGCAGAAATTTCATCCAAATTGGCCCTATATATAGTAATAGTACTAACAAAACTTGCCTTTTTCTTTTTAATGCCATTGTGTTTTCATCAAAGACATATGAAAGGGAAAGCATAGAGAAGTGGTTCAAATCCAATCATAACACCTGCCCAAAGACTAGGCAACCTCTGGATCATCTATCCTTAGCACCAAATTGTGCCTTAAAAAACTTGATTTCTGAATGGTGTGAGAGGAACAACTACCAACTACCTAAAAAATATTCAAGTCATGAAAATTGTTCAATTGAAAACAATGAGGAAATTCCATCTTTGGTTGAGAGCCTATCATCTATTCATTTAGAAGAGCAGAGAAAGGCAGTGGAGAAAATACGTATGTTATCAAAAGAAAATCCTGAGAACAGAGTTTTGGTTGCTGATAGTGGAGGAATACCACCATTAGTGCAACTCCTGTCCTATCCAGATTCAAAAATACAAGAGCATGCTGTGACAGCACTTTTAAATTTATCAATTGATGAGGGTAACAAGAAGCTTATATCTAAAGAAGGGGCAATTCCAACTATTATAGAAGTGTTGGAGAATGGGAGTATTGTGGCTAAAGAAAATTCTGCAGCAACTTTATTTAGCTTGTCAATGCTTGATGAGATCAAAGAGATTGTGGGTCAATCAAATGGGTTTCCACCTTTGGTAGAATTGTTGAGGAGTGGGACAGTTAGAGGGAAGAAAGATGCTGCTACAGCTCTTTTCAACTTATCTCTCATCCATGCAAATAAAGGTAGGGCCATTGAAGCTGGCATTGTGCCACCTTTACTTCAATTGCTCAAAGACATGAACTTAGGCATGATTGATGAAGCACTCTCAATTTTGCTACTCCTTGTATCAAATTCAGAAGGAAGACAAGAGATTGGACAACTATCCTTCATTGAAACTCTTGTTGGGTTCATCCGAGAAGGGAGCCCCAAGAACAAGGAATGTGCAGCATCTGTTCTTCTTGAGTTGTGTTCAAGTAACTCATCCTTTATATTGGCAGCACTTCAATTTGGAGTGTATGAGCATTTAATTGAGATCAAAGAAAGTGGAACAAATAGAGCACAGAGGAAAGCAAATGCAATCTTAGAGCTTGTAAGCAAGAGCGAGCAAATTTAATCTTGCTTTCTCCAATATAGGACAATTTTACTTCTTCATAGTAAATTAACTAAACTAATTCTTTCACATTTCGTGTACAAAGTACAGTTAAAGGTGTAATTAAACCAAGTAAGCATAGAATCATTAAAATAGTAGTCATGTTGTATTGTATTTGTGTTAAACATGTATTTGTATTGGACACTTCTAGTTATATTTCACATTCTTTTGTAATTGTATTTCACACTCTTTCTCTTCTAAGTTTATATATTTTTTATACTAATACAAATGAAAATGTCACCACAATTAGACAAATTATAACATTTTAATATGTTTATAATGACTCGTGCTATCTTTCTATTAATTAGTTTAGAATTTGAAATTTTATATCAACTTTATACTGATTTTATGTAATGTATTACAATGAAATTGTCACATAACTTTTACAATTTCTCACACACACACACGTATAGACAAACACATGTAGCAACTCGTCTAAAAATAAATACAAATAACAAAGAGTCGCCACTGATTTTAGTGAGGAAAAAAATAGAAAACTCGAAAAGATATTGTCTGCATAAATGTAAGCTAGATTCGGAAGTTGATTATGTACAAAGAATAGCGGAGATTGAATCGCACAACACCCGTGATATATCCACTTAGAAGAAAGTGGTTACCTTAATTTTAATTGTACAAATTTTTAATAAGTTTTAAATATTCATTTACACCTAAATTAAAGGATTATTTGAAAGGAAATTTTATTATAAATTATTTACAAGGATTAGTTATGAAAATTATTAATTTGATTTGACAAGGATAATGTCTACTCCTATGTATCCCCTAGTGCGTGCAATGGGGAACTCAAAAGACACGTACTAGTTCTTCTTAAAAAAAACTTTTGATTGGTTGATGGATTTTAATTATTTTTTTTATTACAACTCATAAGATAAAAGATAGCAGATTGAACAATACATTTACCATAGTTTCAACAAATGAATGATCTCAACGCATCAATTGTTGTGTTTTAATTGGTTTTGTTTGTGTTTCTATTTTATAATTTATCTTGTTTTATCAATATTTTATTTTCCCATTTATGTTATCATTACCATTATTACAAATTGTTATTATTCAAATGAAATTAAGACAGGTCCCTTAGTTCATAACAATAACATCATCATTTGGGCCAATATACCAAAAGAGACAAAATAAAATAAAAAAACTTGGGTTACACCCGAATCATGGCCCAAACTAAAAAAGGACAATAAACATAAAAAAAAAAGGAATTGGGCTCAGCTAGCAATCCATTGAATCAATACACCATTGGTGTCTGGGCATACACCAACACCCTTTAACCCCATGGCAGCCATGGACCATCGACTCGCCATCCTTTAATCATTTTATTTTACCTCAGTCCCTTAAACAAAATCATAACAGAGGGAAAAGAACATACTATAGAGGGAGATGAAAAATGAGAAAAAAGGGAGAAGGGAGCACGTCACGACACTGCTCCATAATTTCTTGTCACGTGCCACGCCACCATCCACACAGCGAATGGTTCGTCGTTCCTCGCTAGGCCACCCCTTTTTTATTTATTATTTTTAATTATATTACTTATGCAGTGAGAATGGTTTAATATTTTATTTTTACTATAAATTTTAATTTTCTTTTAAACTTTTATTTTCTTTTATTTTTTTTTTGAGAAAAGAGCAAATAACAAATGGGCAATGTTTAAGTTCATAGAAAACATTTTTTAAGTGTAGAGTTTTGTAGAAGAAATCAAAGTATCTGACGACCGCGTAATATTACTCGGCTTCAAGTTGAATTTTGAGATTCAGTCAATTTTAATTTATTTTTTTTAAGACTATAGATAAAGTAAAGACATTGGATTGCTGATCCGGGTCATAGGTGGTTTAATTAAAGGCGTTTTGACTAAAATAATGTAAAAAAATAAATTAATTATCAAATTAATGTTAAAAAATTTTTATTTACCAATTTGGGGAATTCTGCCACAGTGGAAAGAAGTTGCGCCTAAGGCACATAATGACATAGGGCCATGTACAGAGATGATAAGGGGCAAGATCAGAATGGGCCACACTTTAAATTCTTTAGCCATTCAGTTTAATATAATGACTGAAAGCAAACAAACACAGAAAATTAACACACGTGACTGATGAAGAATAAAATACCTTTTCAACTGAATGTAATTTTATAACAAATAATAATAACAATTCTTAATTTTAAAATATTAACATATATCCTGAGTTTGAAATTAAGAATTCAATATTTTAATAAAGTAAAGATGTTAATTTTTAATATTTTAAATAAGTATTTAAATCAGGATATATGTTAGTAATAAATTAAAAATAAAGTATAAGGATTTAATATTTTAAAAATTAAGAAAATATTTAATTTTTAAAAAATTAATAACAAATTTAAGAGTAAACTAGTAAATTGGTCCCTGACTTTTTTAGTGTCATGCAATTTAGTCCCTAAGAAATAAAAAACCTCAATATAGTCACTGACTTCTTGTTTTTTCTTTCACTATAGTCCAACTGTGTGTTTCCCGTTAATTTTTTTTATGCTGTGTCACGTTTCGTGACACTGTATCATACTATTTGCCATCAGGACAAAAAATAACGTCATTGTAATTTAGACCTTCCAATGAAAAAGGGGAAGAAGAGAAAAAAAGGGGAAATAGGGAAGCACACAATGGTTGGAGTTGAAGTCTTTTAAGCTATAAATTTGACAAAACCACATCATTTTTGTGCCATATTGGACACTATAGTGACAAACAGTGAGATAACGTATCACTAAACGTGACACGTAGTAAAAAAATTAATGGAAAACACACAGTTGAACTATAGTGAAAGAAAAAACACAGTTTAGTCCCTAAGAAATAGAAAACCCCAATATATTCCTGACTTTTTATTTTTTCTTTCACTATAATCCAACTGTGTGTTTCTCATTAATTTTTTTACAACGTTTTTGTCTTTAGTGCATGGTAAGAAATGACACTTATATACATATAACCTCAAATAGTAGTATAGGTATATATAAATGAGGGGCTATAGAAATTGAAAACCTATGGACACAGATGATATTTACAGATCAAGGATCGAGTTCTAAATCTGATAATTCATATCAGCATGGAGGATACATATATATACTATATCTACTCGATTATTAAATTGTAGATATTAAAAACAATTGGGTCACTATTGTAAATTATCAGTGGGAAGAGAACCAAATACATCTCTTGGGACACTGATAATAAAGTATGGTCGGATGGACCAAAGAAGCAATGACGTCAAAGTTTGGAATTGTTGATGAACAAGCCTTGCAATTGCAAACAAAAATTGTCCACACCACTCCAGGGGTTCACATAGCTCATCAATAACATCGGGGTCTCCTAAGAAGATTCCTTTGGGACAACTTTGTAAAATTGAGTGTGAATAATATCATGTGGGGGGTTAGAATAGGAATATAAATCTCTAGTTCCTCTATTTAAACCCCCCAGTTACACATTGGTTATCTATATAGCCATCCACATTGGTTTTCTCATTAATTTCTCATTAAAATTTGACAAAACCACATTATTTTTGTGCCATATTGGACACTATAGTGACAAACAGTGAGACAACGTATCACTAACGTGACACGTAGTAAAAAAATTAATGGAAAACACACAGTTGGATTATAATGAAAGAAAAAACATAGTTTAGTCCCTAAGAAATAGAAAACCCCAATATATTCCTGACTTTTTATTTTTTCTTTCACTATAGTCCAACTGTGTGTTTCTCATTAATTTTTTTACAACGTTTAGTGATATTCCGTCTCACTGTTTGTCACTATAGTGTCTACTATGGCACAAAAATGATGTGATTTTGTCAAATTTATAGCTTAAAAGACTTCAACTCCAACCACTGTGTGCTTCCCTATTTTCCCTTTTTCTCTCTTCTTCTCATTTTTCATTGGAAGGTCTCAACTCCAATGACGTTATTTTTGTGTCCTGATGGCAAATAGTATGATACAGTGTCACGAAACGTGACACATCATAAAAAAATTAACGGGAAACACACAGTTGGACTATAGTGAAAGAAAAAACAAGAAGTCAGTGACTATATTGAAGTTTTTTATTTTTTAGGGACTAAACTGCATGACACTAAAAAAGTCAGGGACCAATTTACTTGTTTACTCTTAAATTTGTTATTGATTTTTTAAAAATTAAATATTTTCTTAATTTTTAAAATATTAAATCCTCATACTTTATTTTTAATTTATTACTAATATATATCCTGATTTAAATACTTATTTAAAATATTAAAATTAACATCTTTACTTTATTAAAATATTGAATTCTTAATTTCAAACTCAGGATATATGTTAATATTTTAATAAATTAAGAATTATTATTATTATTTGTTATAAAATGATGACATTCTGTTGAAAAGGTATTTTATTCTTCACCAGTCACGTGTGTTTGTTTGCTTTCCGTCATTAATCATTATATTAAACTGAATGGCTAAAGAATTTAAAGTGTGGCTTTACCCTTTTACCCTTTTACTCATTTTGCATCTCTGTATTACATTTTGCGTCTTTGTAACCTTTCAAAAAATTTAAAGTGTGGCACATATATATAAATTTTTTATTTATATGATATATATAATATATATAATTTCTATTTTATATTATCCTAATTTTAAATTTAAAAATTAAAATTTTTAATTATTTTATATTATTTTTACTAATTTTATTCTTTATGTTATATTTTTTATTTATTTTTATAAATATAGGTCCTCGTGGGACCCGTGGGGATACGGGAAATGGGGATGGGGGAGAAAATTACCCCGAGGTGGGGATCAAGGACGAGGACAAGAATAAAATGGAGAGATGGGGATGGGGAGCGGGGAGATATCCCCGCCCCACCGCGCGGGTGCCATCCCTAGCTTATGAAGTACAACACAAGTGTGCTGAGTAATAAATGTGCCTCGGACAAGATTTAGTAACAAGGGAAATGTGTTCAGTTCAGTGTAGACCATTAATTAATTAATTATCGCCGAAAAGTGAATAAAAAAGAGAAATCATATTCATACATACAACATATAACCAAGAGAGATGAAGAGAGAGAAATATGAGATTTGATAGGTGATGTGATGGAAAAAGATAGAGAAAAAAAATGTGTTGAATGAGTTGTTTTATAATTTGAGTTGTATGAATTTATAATCTTCGTAAAAAAAATAGCACTGTTCCTTTGATGTCTCTCCCGATAGAATCAAACAAATAAACATAGATCGAGATAGTAACATTCCCTTTTTGTGTCCTATACAGTAATTAATCACGCCTTTTCCCAGATTCTCATCCGTATTCTTTTTTTATTTTTTATTTTAACATGAATTGTATTAAATTAAATGTGCCTGGGACAAAGCAGGGCAAGTGGGCACACATGATGCGAGATTGAAACAAGTCGGTGACATTCTAGCTAAAGAGAGTACATCTGTATATGGATGTGTGTGAGACAGAAGAGAGAGAGGGAAAGAGAGTACATAATATTGGCGGAGAATTTGAAGGAAGAAAAAAGATGATACTACTTTATATATTAAGATCTGATGAGAAAATCATTCATCCACTGCTTGGCCTACGGGCAAAAACCTTCTGAATGCTGGGCAATGTTGTTCCAGAGACAGAGGTTGAAGGATTGTTGGAAGGAGGAGCCCTACGCCCAAAAGCTTCCTTAAGAGTGGGCAATTTTGTTGTGGAGGTCGAAGCAACGCCATTGCTTGGTGCTTGTGTATGAAAGCAAATATCTTTCATGGTAATTTTTTTGCCTGGTGGCTGCTTCTTAGTGGTTGAAAAAGTTTCAGTAGCGTTCTTGGTTCGGTTTTGGGCCAAAAAAGTTTCTTCTTCTGGTCAGCCATTTGGAAAAAAGAAATTAAAAGAAGCTAAATATTAATTGGAGGAGAAGAAGTATTTAGAAGAATGGAAAGAAGAGCTTGATGTGAGAAATTAGAAATGGGAATGGTGGGTATTTATAGCAATTCGATCGAATATTCTAGATTTGTTAATTTGCCCTAGCTTGCTAGCTTAGTAAATAATGCATTCATTTCACTGTCTCATTAATTTACATTCCAATTACAGTAAATTCAAAAAGGATAAAACTTATACAGTTCCATACATACTTGTGGCATTGTTTTTCTATCAAAAGGCTACATGTGCATTAATTTGTTTATCAAATTTAATCCTAATAAACTTCCTCCATTACTTCAAGACAAAAACACAATTGTGATAGTCACTTTGGGGAGAGAAGGTACCTAACACTTTGATCTGGGGTGGGCACCAATGGCGAGGGCACTTTGGGGAGAGAAGGTACCTAACATTTTGATCTGGGGTGGGGACCGTATCAGCGAGAGCTGGGAAGTGGGAACTATTGGGTGTGGCGACTTACTAACCCGTTTATTTTAAATTCTAATCCAACAAAATCATGTTTTTACATAATTAATTTTAAATTACTTCCACTCAACGTATTTCATAAAGCGTACATAATTCATTTCTATAATTAATTCTACTCAACTGTAAACCAAATGAATCAGTAATTGGATATGAATATGAGAAAGGATAACTCTATTTCTTCGTGCATATATATCGAATGTGTTTGGCTTGCCATTTCAGCTAGCTGAAAATTGAAAATAGTAGCTGAAATCATTTCAGTAGTGTTTGGGAAGATAGCTTTTTTGGTAGCTACAAGCTTTTCTTAAAAATGGTAGCTTTTTTAAAAAAGTTCCAATTTTCAGCTACTAGCTGAAAACTAATTACTCCCTCCATTCCTTATTATAAAACCCTCTCAACTGTTTCACACAGTTTAAGAAAAGTTGGTTAATGTATTGGTCTTTTAAAAAAAATAATACTATTCCAAATATACCCTTATTTAAAAGTCACTATATTTTAGAAACATTAATAGTGACATGGTGGAAGACTCCAAAATTCACTTTCCAATGGAGTAGTTGAGCATATTGGTAAAACTTCATTAATTATTCACATTCATCAATATATGGGGAATAAAAAAAATTGAATATTAATGAAGGGCAAATATGAAAAAAATAATTAATTTACCTAAAAATCTGCAAAGGGTCTTATATAAAGGGACATTCAATTCTTCTAGAAATGGTCTTATAAATAGGGACGGAGGGAGTACATGTTTAGCCCTCAATCACCCCCACTTATCATTATTTAATAATTAATGTTGTCCTTAAATGTCATTTTACCATTTTCAGCTAGTTTTACCAAACACATTCAATAGCTTTTCAGCTTTCACCTAGCTTTAAGCTTTCAGCGAGTTTTTCAGCTTTCAACTAGCTTTAAGCTTTAAGCTAGCTTTTCAGCTAGTTTTACCAAACACACTCATCATGTGAATTGTGATGTGACTGGTGAAAAATTCCCAATCATGCTCTCTCTTATTTGAAGTCACACGGTTCAAGCCATAGAGACCAGCAATCAATATAACTCGTCATTTTTATTTAATAACTCATGTTTCTTTTAAAAATTCTGGAAATGAATTACTTCTTCTGTCCCTTATTATAAGACAATTTCAATTGTTTCACATAGTTTAAGAAAAGTTCGTTAATATAGTGATTTTTTTAAAAAAATAATAGTTCAAATATACCCCTATTTAAAAGTCATTATATTCTAGAGACATTAATTGTGACATGGTGGAAGACTCAAAAAGTCAAATTTTCAATGGTGTAATTGAGCATGTGAATAAAACTTCATTTATTATTCACACTCATCAATACATGAGGATAAAAAGAGTTGAATATTAATGAAAAACAAAAATAAAAAAATTAATTAATTTACCTAAAAATAATTAGTTTACCTCAAAAAGTTAATTACTAATGTCACTAAAAATTGTAGAGTAGGAGAATTTTTTATTCATAGTAATTTATCACGACTAAAAAATATATTTATCTTTGTTCCGTTAGGGTGTCCCACCTCGGGGACGACCTCAATAAGTTAGGACCACTTCGAGCTCTTTGCCTTAGGCAAGCTAGGCTTGAGCTCAGGGGGCTGTGTTCCGTTAGGGTGTCCCACCTCGGGAACGACCTCAATAGGTTAGGACAACGCTACCTAGGTGAGCCTATTGGGCCACTTAGGAAAGGCCTGTGATTGACAATTTATAAGAAGGGGACCTGCTCTTGACCTATGTATCTAATACATTCTCACTCTCATAAGAAGGGGACCTACTCTTCAAAGACTTTTGAGAACAATCTTAAAATGTAATATGTATGCATTTCTGAGGGCTGGGAGTATAGGTTTTAAAGTAACAAGATAAATAGTGTGATTCAAACTTCTCTCTCGAGAGGAGTGTAACTTACTTAAATATTTATTAATTATATTTAGTGATTAATATCAATAAATCAGTAAATAAGATGTGTGAATGTATTGATTGTTTTCTTATTTGTATTCTTTACTCTGTGTAATGAGTTGGAATGTCCCATGTATTATCTTTAATTACATCTTTATTTTCTTAGAAAAAAAGTGTGTTCATGCCTAAACAAAAATTTACAACAATAAGAATTATAAATAAATAACACATTTAATATTGCTATTAATTTAATTTAACTTTATATATAGTACATGATTTTAATTAATTCATACAAATTAATTATATTTATATTTAAATATATATAAATAAAATTTATAAATTTTTAAAAAAATAAAAAATACGGATAAACAGATACGGTGTGATACCGCTAGTTATATTAAGGCCTTCCAAATAATTGAGGAATCAACTTTCACGCTCACCAAGAAATTTTCTATTGATCCAAGTGTTTGAAAACCAAGTGTTTGAAAATCATATGTTTCTGACCTTGTAAGCATCTCAATCGTTGTATATAAGACTTTTATGGCAAATTATGTATTATCCTTTATTTGGTTTAAAGAGAAAGTTGGGAAAGAGAGAAATAGGAAAGAGAGATAAGGAAGAGAGAAATAGTAGAGAAATAAAATAGAAATAGAGGTTGTTTGGTATGAGAGAAATAAAAGAGAGATAGGAGAGAAATTAATTATGGTAGTTGTTTGGCTGTGGAGAAATGAGGGAGAGAGATGTGTAAGAAGGTAAAAGTACAAAATTACCCTTGAAATTAAAAAAACATTTATTCATTCAATTTTGTGAATAATAATCGATTTTAATAGATTTGTAAACGATTTTAATAGATTTTAATCGATTGTAATTGATTTTAATAGATTGTAAAGATTGTAATAGATTTTAATCGATTTTAATTGATTTTAAACAATTTACACGATTTTAATTGTAATTGTGATTGAGAGGGGTATAAACGACTTTTGATCAAACACAACCAATTCTCACCTCAATTTCTCTCTTGCACATGGGAGATTTAATTTTTTGTGGGCCCCACCCATATTCAATGCTCAATCTCTCCCCCTCATCATAACAAACGCGGTGCTAGCTCTCAATCTCTCGCATCTCTCTCGAATCTCTCTCTTGCAACTCTCTGATAACAAACACAGCATTAAAGTGTAACGACAAGTTGCTTTTAATCTTTGCTCACCATACTTTAGGCCTCTTACGTCTATAGTTTTGTAGTATTTTTAGAAAATAATCTTTATGATTGATTTTTTATTATTAACGTTATAATTCATTAGATTTAATCTGATATTAATGTTTCACAAATATGGAGTTAAATGTTTATAATTGATTTGATAAGGAATAATTATAGCTGATTTGAATCGATAATTAACGTTCAAATTATGTTGCTACAACATAACATGCATATAACTTTCTATTTTGAAATGTTCACCTTGATCTGGCTTTTTATTCCGGTTTCAAGAAATTACAGGTTGAATGTTGTGGGATTGGCTTGTTATTGGCATGGTTATGTGAAGTAGCGCTCATTTTTACTCTCTTTGATTTTAGGCATGCTTTCCATTACAATTGTTTTATTATACTTGGTGCTTATTCTATTAGTTGGGCTTTGCTATAACTTTCTATTTTATCTCTCAGTTATTTTATCTTGTTATTGTATATGGGTTGAAGTACCCCTTATACTCCTTGTTAGGACTGTAAATGAGTTAAGCTATTCGTAAATTATTTGAGTCCGACTTGTTAAATGTTCGATGAAGCTCGTTTGTTTAATTAAATGTTCGATGAAGCTCGTTTGTTTAATTAAACAAACAAGCACAAACTTAAGATTGTGCTCAATTATTTAAATGAGTCAAGCCCAAGCCTTAGAAGCTTGACATTAAGAACTTGTGAATAGCTCGCTTATCTATCTATTTATAATATAAAAACTCAGTCTTCCTAGGACACGTATCACATTCTCACACAATCCTTCCTATTTAAATAAACGTTTTCTTTTAAAAACTAATAAAATCTAGGGTAAAATATGTTTTTGGTCCCTGTCGAAACCGGGGTCACGACGGGTCGGCGAAACGTATTGGAAAAAATTGAGTTTCAATGGAGTCGTCACCAAAGTTTATTTTAACGGAAAACATTTGGAAAAAACTCTTTAAAAAAGAAAAATTGTCTTCAAAACCAGATTTGGGTTCGGGAGTCATTAATGTGTAGGGAAGGTATTAGCACCCTACAACATCCGTTTAAAAAACGGTTACCTCTAATTAATTGTGCAAAACTTGTTAACTTTGAAAATATTCATTTTATCCCTTTTTTTGAAAATGAAAATTATTTTTGTTGCCCCTTTTTTATTTTTATTTTTTGTATATTTTTTTAAATAAATAAATAACCTAAGTTTAAAAAGAAATGAATTTGGATTAAAAGAGGAAAAATAACATTTTTTGTTTATTTTGGCTTGACGGGATTGGTCCCCGCTCCTACGTATCCCCAGATGCAATGGAGAGAAATCAAAGCTACGTAGTTCTGAAACAGTGTTGAAAAAAAGATTGACTTTATTTTTGAAAGAAATTGATTTTTAATTTTTGAAAATAAAGGAAAATGAGGAAATTGATTTTGGAAATGCTTTTAATTCAAAGAAAAAAAGGAATTTATTTTTAGCAGAGTTGATGCTAGCAAATGACTATACAACGAACCCTTGAAATTGTTTAGACGACATTATTGATAGAAATGCTATTCAATAAACGTCATTTATTTTGAGAAGAAAACATTTTTGAGAAAAGATTTAAGATTCCGCATTATTGAGTTAGCAAATGGCTATACTCAATATTTTTCCTTTTTTACGTTATTGATAGAAATGCTATTCAATTAACGTAATTTTTTTTTAAAAGAATTATTTTTTTTTAAAATGAATTTGAAATTTCACGCATTATTGAGCTAGTAAATGACTATACTCAATATTTCCTGTTTCACATTATTGATAGAAATGCTATTCAATTAACGTAACTTTTGAGAAAATTATTTTTGGAAGAGATTTGAGATTAAGCACATTATTGAGCTAGTAAATGACTATACTCAATATTTCCTTTTCTCTTAAAACTATACGTTAAAGGATAGAAAGACTATTCCATCAACGTAATCGATTTGATAAATCAATTTAAAAAATGTTTTTTTTATTTATAAACGGGCAAATTATTGAGCTAGTAAATGACTATGCTCAATTATTTTTTTATTTGAATGACGTTAAAAGATAGAAATGCTATTCTATTAACGTCAAAGATAAAAGGGGATAAATTGAATCAATTAATATTTACATGAACACAAAATTAAAATTACAAATAATCAATTATTTACAGAGAAAGAAATAAACAAATATTTACATCCACAAATGTTAAATAAATAATTCTAAACACTTAAAAGAAATACAAGATGGTGGATCTAAAATAATTTACAAAAAAGAGATTATTAGTGATAAAGAACAACACATATTTAAAACAAAAAACACACAATTTTTAGTGAAACAAATAACACAAAATAAAAGAGGGGAAAAATAAATTGGGCCTCAGTTCACATCATTGGCCCAACTTAGCATAAAAAGGGGAACATGGGTGTGCAATGTGCAGCCCAAACTTGCACATAACTTCCAAATTAATTACACACAAAACAAAAGGAAAAAAAAAAAGAAAAAAACAAATGCAAATAATAAAAGAAAAAAAGAAAAGAAAAAGAGGAAAAGAAAATGGGCCGGTTAATCTTTCATTGTTCTCATTCTCACCTTCACTCTCTCACTCTCTCATCCTCTCATCTTCTTTTAGGGTTTTTTTTGGGAAGAATGAGGGTAAAGGGGAAAGGAAGAGGAGGGGGCGGCCCCCCTGCATGGCTAAGGGAAACGCGGCTACGGCCGCTGTTGGTTCAACAAGGACGGCTGCGGGACGAGGGTGGATGGCGGAGAGCAAGGGAGAGGCTGCGGAGGCGCGGCCGCGAATGGCGGATGCGCAGCGGCGCAGAACAGCCGTGGGAAGAGAAGTCGTGCGCAGCGGCGGCGCAACGGAGGTTCCGGTCTTGGTGAGGTCTACAACCACGGCGGCGACGCCGTGCCGGAACGGGAAGACCGCAGCGACATACTATGGTTTAAATTCCAACAGGACAAAACTATGGTTTTGCAGAATTGATTTTAAATCACTTCCGTCCAACGTACTTCGTAAAGCGTGCATCATCCATCTCAACCATTCATTTCTATAGAATCAATTCTACTCAACTGTAAACCAAACGAATCCTAAGTGATATGTAATATGTCAATTTCTTTTGCAGGAGATAAATTATGTTAGTGCTGGAGGATTGTGGGCAGAGCTTCAGCTTGTGAATAACAGAGGTAATTTCTACTCCCTCTATATAAACTTCTATTCTTCTTCTTCCACTATGTATTATGTCGATAGGGGAAAAACTGCTCGGTTCACACCGTTTCACTGGTTCGTACGCAATATAGAATCTCACTGGTCTTGAGGGAGATGGAGAAGAAATAGAGAGAATAGAAATATGTGTGTTTGGTGGCATAAGGATCCTCTCCCGCGCTGCACTCTCTGCAGCCGCTTTAGCCATAGAATAGCTAGGAGATAGCTACCAATATTAACTATGGAATGATTATGTAGTTATTGCCTAGCTATTCGGTAGCTAATCCTGTTGTAGGCTCCTGCATTGCTGCAGGAGACCTGGATCCATGTTTAGTGTGATAGAAATGTGTGAGGAAAGAAAAAAAATCATGGGTCCCACTGACTAAAAATTTCTTCGTTGTTACAATGTTTTGGGCTATCCCGCCCCTTTACAATAATTTGCCCATGCCCACTGTTGAGCAAAGTATGTTGCTCGTCCTCTTACAGTATCATGATTTTCTTGTAAATATATATATATATATTAAATTTATAAATTTATTATTTTTAATTCATTATACTTATTAATTTATAAATTTGAATATTTATAAATATATATTAAAATTTAACATTGTACATAAATTAGTTATATATTATTTATAATATTTAATTATTTTAAAATTTTTTATAAATTTTAAGACAAATATTTATCTAGGGAAACTTTAGTCTTTATTTATTATACCTCTATTTCTCTCTACTCTATTTTTTCATATAAAACAATTATAGTTTTTTTATTTCTTATCACTTATTTCTTTTTACCTATTTCTATCCATCTTATTTCTCTCTATTATACTAAACATATTTAAAAAAGGGAAATTCTAGGGTATCCTCTCGTGAGAGAGGGTTTTGGTACCTTCTTTGATCATTTAATCAATTTCTCTCAACTTTCTTAAATGATCTTAGTATTTTTATACTTATAGGACAATATTTAACTATTAGAATTTGTATTTTTAATTTTTAAAAGACTTTTTGACCCTCTATAACTATTATCATGTATTTTTTATTGTATTCCCCCATTTTTTCACATTCTCATTTGCAATACACATGTGTCTCATTTAAAATCTATTTTATGTCTTCGAAATAATTTAGGACAGAGTACACGACTTGTTCCAACATAATTTGGGCCTATTCAATAAAAAAAATGACAAGAAGGTACCAAAACCCTCTCTAACGGAAGGGTACAAAATTGCGACCCTTTAAAAAAAAATGTAAGCGAGGAATGATTTTGCATACGACAATTATTGGTCAAATGATGACATGAAAGATGCGAACGTTATCATCAGTTACGTCACGTGGATGGTGATGTTAGGGTCCACTTAGATTTTCTCCCCATGAACCCAACACACCAACATCACGCCGATCTTCATCTGACTAATTTAATCAAAGGTAAGGTAGGTATTTCCCTTTATATCCCTTTATAGGTTACAAATAATGAAAACATTTTTATAAGCTTAACCGACTTTAGTTTTGACCCTATTTTTTATACATTTTTTTTTTTTTAAAACCTGAACCTTTTTTCCAAGTCAGTTCGGAAAGTTAAAGAGGCCAGAAAAAGGTTGCGTGACTTGTTTACCATCTCCCATGCTGCCGTCGGTACGGTAACTATAACCGCCGGCGAATACCTCCGGCCACGGGCCACACACCCTTTTATCATGTAATTAAGAAACCGTTCTGATCGAATTCCGGCGGCAATGAGTAATGAAACCTCCTCCGGCCAACCATGGCCGCCGGCGACCAAATAAGCAGGAACATTCACGGAGCATTTTTTTCATAATTAGAGATATATATTATTTAAAGAAAAATAAACATGTATCACCTGAATCACAACCGTGATTGTTTAGTGTAATATATTACATATGGAGAATAAAACAGCAACATAATACAAAGACAGTGGTGCAAGACGGTAGTGAAGGAGAAGTGAAAAGGTGTCGTTTTGATGATGAAGATATGAAATTGAACTTTGGTTGTGGATCTGGTGGGATCATCCACTCCCAGTTGATCTGCGGGTAAAACATTTCTGAAGGGTGGGCAATGGTGTTCCAGTGGAAGACGTTGATGAAGGACCTTTGGTTGGTTGTGTATAATAGCAAACATCTTTCATCGTAATCAACCGTACAGCTGGCTTCTGCTTCATACTGCTTGAAGTTGAACTTTGAGAATTGTTGGGCTTGGGCCCAAATATTTTATTCAAGTCCGCCATTAATATTGAATAAGCAACAACAGAGGAGAGGTGTTATAGAATTCGTTTGATGAGAAAAAGGAAGGGGGAGATGGGGGTATTTATAAGAAAGTTCCAAGAATATTCTAGATGTGCGTGTTGGTAATTAAATTGCACCGTCATTTAAATTCTGCATTAATTTCATTCTCATTACATTTTTACATTCCAATTAAATTCAAAGGATCTAGTTAATTAACGGATAGAGATAAGTATTCACTAATATTAACACGTAAGGTGTAGCTGTAGCTAGCTGGTGGAATTCTATATGTTTGCATGTGCCATGGCCATGCATCATATTCATGCTCACACCATCATCATCCTCATCATCGTGTTTTTTATGCTTTTTCCCCCTTCCTTTTTTCTTTCGTTTTTTTTTTGTCCTTTCCCGTGGAATTTTTAGGACACTAACGTCACGTGAAATCGCTTTTATATGCTACGCGCCCGTGTTGATTTGATTTTATTTTTTTAGCCGACCCAGACAGATATTGGTAATTGGTGAACGCTGATTAGCGTACATACGAAGCATTCCAATCGTTAAAGAACCTATCACTATCAGAGTTATCAAATACAATCATTTGTTTTTTCTTTCTTTTTATTATAGTATGTAATAGTAGACAAATGATACAATATGTTCACACAACAAAAGATAGATTATAATTAATTTGGGTTTAGGATAGATGTTTTTTTAAATAAATTTAATATTAAAAAATATTAAAAATATATTTTATTTTAAAAAGTTTATTTTAAAATTATCCAAAAAACTTAATAAAGAAACGGAAATGTGATAGAGATATATAAAATGAAAAAATATTTTTTATATATAAATTGTTATATAATTTTATTCTATAAATATTATAATTTTAGTTAATAATAGCTATGGTTATGTTGAATATATATAAGGGGGTGATAACTTTTTTTGGACACTTTTATCTAGGGTTGTCCAAGAAATCACCAACCACCCTAATCGGTATCAACCAATCGAAAAAAGGTGTTGAGCGGTTTTGTACACGTTAGTGGATTTTTTTAGCTAAGAAAGTAAATTCAAATGGTTAAATGTCATCAGGTGTGATGGGAGAAAAATAAATCCACATCCATTATTTGTTTTACTCTGTTTACTCTATTTAATTTTTAATTTATCATTTAAAAATTTTATTATTTAAAAAATTTAAGACTAATTTAATATGTCTTAAATATTTCCTTATTTAATAATATAAATAATTAATTTAATTAATTATAATAAATTAAATATATAAAAATAAATGAAAATATTTAAGTAAAACTATAATAAAATCATATATCATTGAAAAATTTTTAATCTACATACCCTCGAGTAATAAGTAATAAAAAATAGGGAATTAAGAGTGTGACATCATAAAGGTTAAATAAAATCATATGATAATTAACTTATACAATATACTTTTTTATCTCTATCACACTCCATTATATTACTCATCAAATTAAATCACACTTTTTTTTTTCTTCTATTTTTATATTTATGTTGTAGAAAATATTATAAAAAACTGGTTCTATAATTAAGATTTCTTTAAAATAATATAATTGTCAGTATGAGATCTATACGTATGTGTCTTACTTCAACGACTTTGTACAAATTTCATACACCATTGATGACAAAAAGAATATGTTTAAAAGGATGGCAGTGCCGCAATCACGTTATTTTAAATTTTTAATGCATTCTCTTTCGTTGATTTTTGGGTAAAATATATTTTTGGTCCCTGTAAAATTAGCGAGTTTTGCTTTTAATCCCTATAATTTTTTATTAAAACATCCTCTCAAATTTTTTTTTTCAAGTAGTCCATCCCCTCAAATGGAGGGTGTCATATGCTGATGTGACACATTTATTCTCTCTAGGTGTCTGTTATTGTATTTCTGGCGGTCTTAAACCGCCAAAAAATGGCATACCTTAACCGCCACAAACCCTCTCACTCTTTCTTCTCCGTTCTCCCCCACCCTTCAGGGCCGGCCCAACATGTAGTGAGGCCTCAAGCAAACCTTCATTTGGGGCTTTTTTAAATACATGGGGTGAAAAAAAAATGGGTCTTAAAAGTTAAAATTCATTTAGCAAATCAATCCTTGAAGAGGAAAATCAATTTATAAACCAATGAACTAAGTCTAATTATGATAATATTTTTAACTTTTTTGTATAAAAGATGTTACTAACAATCGGAGACCTAAAGCAAGGGCTTGAGCAGCCTTACCCTTGGGCCGCCCCGGTCGCCCCTGCAACCCACCCACCATTTTCTCCACCCCTTTTCCCCCTAGTCTCTCTCTTCTTCCCCCAACCATGAAGCACCCGAGCGAGGTCATTAAAAAGGACTTTACTAAGAAGACAGCCAATAATGAAATCAAAGCAACATCTTTTGCCAAAATTTTATGAATTACACCCAAAGCCTCCATCATCAAACTAACAAAAAAGGGGAAAAATAAACAGAAGCATAAACCCAACTAATCAGGACCCCATAACCCTATAGTTGCTAAGAGAACAGTTGAGTCCTCACCGCCTTCAGCTGCAACCACCATCGCGATGTCACTGAGTCATCAGGAATCGAGACCATCAGACCGAGCCACCTCCAAATGGCCACCGCACCGAACCACCTAGAGACAATCAAGAGAGAAATTCGTAAAAGAAACCAAATAAAAAAAGAGAAACACAGTGAGGAGCAGTTTTGATTATAAAAAATAGGATAGGAAATATATAGGAGCAGGTGAGCGATGGTTTTGAATTTGAATTTCAACATTCAAAGAAGAAGAGAACGATAAGATTGAGAGGAAAGTAATATTGGCCCTCGGGTGACAAACCGAAATTGATGGTTAATTAAGATACAAGTAGGTGGAAATAGTACAGATGATACCAAATGAAGAAGAGTGTCCGAAGGGGGTGCAGGTGGGTTGCTGGGTCGGGGAGAACGAGTGGAGGGAGTGAGAAGGTTTTGTAGCGGTTAAGGTATGTCAATTTCTGGCGGTTTAAGACTGCCAGAAATACAACAATATACACCTAGGAGAGAGAAAATGTGTCACATCAACATATGACACACTCCATTTGAGGGGAGGGACTAATTGTAAAAAAAAAAATTTGAGAGGATGTTTTAATAAAAAAAAATTTTATAGGGACTAAAAGCAAAACTCGCTAATTTTATAGGGACCAAAAACATATTTTACACTTGATTTTTTTATTAACCACAAATATCTCTTATTACTAAGGGTGATCCTATTTGGGGCTTAGTCACATCTTTCTTAGGACTTCATTGGTTTATTTTGGTAGTATTATCCAGATCATATCATTATGTTTCCCATCAAGAAAGTTGAAACAAAATTCGTCAAAAACAAAAAGAAAGTTGAAAGTAGGGTTGTCCATCGATCAGATTCAGGTCCAAAAATCCCAATCTAACAATAACTGATCAATAAAAATAACGACCCATTTCCGATTGTTGGACCCTTCAATTTGGTTGGGTCGTGGATTGGCATGAGTGGGTAATATCGGTTTGGGCCCAATTTGGGCCATGTCATTTTTTATTTAATTAATTTTTACTCTTTTTTAATGCTTAGCTTTTCAAATCCTAGTATGTAAAATAGTTGAAATTCCTGAGTTTGGCCAATAATTTGTGTCAGCCCAAAACCAAAATTACATACATTACAAAAAGAAGCAATACATTCAAATATTTTAACCAAAAATACATTCAAATACATTTTGGACCAGAAAAATTAAGACATCAAAAAAACAAAAAATACATGCATCAGAAAGACAATAAAACCCTAGCACCACCAAGTAGCCTCCACCAACCACCGCACCACCTCCATCAAACCCCTTGGCTGCTACTGTGAGCATCACTATGAAAAACCAAATAATGAAAGCCAAAGATCAGATAAATGATAAAAGAAAACGGAATAGAAAATATTTGGTCCCTAGCAGCCAGGAGGGAACTCGCCGCCCTTGACAACCACTGTAAGTGTTCCAATAAAGAAACAAAAAGACAAAGTCACTAAATCAGATACAAAAGAAGGAAGAAAAAAATAGAATAGAGAAAAGGGAAAAAGAAAACATAACAGAAAAAATGAGATAGAGAGTTGGTTCGCGAGTATCGCACGCATAGTTTCTGCCAGCACCAGTACGGTGCAAGGAGCACGCAACCGATTCTGTCTGCCACTAGCCTTATTCCGGTGGTGGTTTTCCAACCCGACGACAATCCTTGCAGTGCACAGATCCAACAACAGGCAGCATATTGGAGAGCAGAAGCCAGAGTTCGGGGTGCCTGTCCTTTCAGTCTCCGAGTGGATTGACAAGGATAATGACCCTTCCGAGGGATCGCTCTAGATAACAGTCAGGTTGAACCCTTGATTGCTGTCGTTAGGGGTACCGTTTGGGGTGTCGAAGCTAATCTAACATCCTTGGTAGAGGTCGATGTATATTTTAAAGTGTAGAGGATTGGAATAGGCCCGCTAAGTTCCTATGGTGTGAGGGAGTTCTCAGTCAAGTAGAACTAGATAGCCACACTACATGTCAACTCAAGTCTTATCACTAGGTTGGTAGAGCAGAATTACGGTTATACGCTATAGAAGGGATGATCGGATTAGGTCGGGAACCTCGAGGCACAATCTAGCCTGTTAGAGACCACATAGTACAGATTGCCCTGGGTTGACATGATATGCCTTAAGCCAATACGATTGATCTAGCCAGGAAATGCAGCTCTAGGAAAAGCCTCAACCAGGAATTGAACAAAAACACAGATTGCCCTGGTTTGACATGATATGCCTTAACCTTTTCCTCGTACAATTTTGAAGATTCATAAGCATTTCTTCTCAGTTCCTCCAGCTCAATTAATTAAATTTTCCTCTTTTCTCCTGAAGCTTGTGGATCAAAGTTGAGGAATTTCAAGGCCCAAAATGCCTTGTGCTCCAACTCCATAGGAAGATGACAAGCTTTCCCATAAACCATCTGAAATGGGGATAAGGTTGTTGAAGTTTTAAATGCAGTCCTATATTCCCACAAGGCTTCATCCAGCTTGATTGACCAATCCTTCCTAGAAGAGCTCACTGTCTTCTCAAGAATTCTTTCGATTTCTCTATTAGAAACTTCAGCTTGGCCATTAGTCTGAGGATGATATGGTGATGCAACCTTGTGTCTTACCCCATAATGTTCTAAAACCTTCTGTAGCTGCGAATTGCATAAATGTGATCCACCATCACTGATCAAAACCCGAGGTGAGCCAAATCTGCAGAAGATATTTTTCTTCAGGAACTTCACCACAGTTTTTGCATCAGCTCTTGCAGCTGCAATGGCTTCAACCCATTTGGACACATAATCCACAACCACCAGAATATATTGATTTCCAAAAGAAGGTGGTAGGGGTCCCACAAAATCAATGCCCCAACAATCAAACACTTCTACCTTAAGAATGCTATTCAGAGGCATTTCATGCCTTTTTGAGATGCCTTCAGACCTCTGACAATTGTTACACTGCTGGACATAGAGGTGGGAATTTTGAATATAGTTGGCCAAAAGAAACCAGATTGGTGAACCTAAGCAGCAGTTCTCTCTCCATTATAATGACCTCCATATAGGGAGTTATGACAATGCCAAAGAATGTCCTTGATTTCCTTATCATTTACACATATCCTCAACATATTGTCAGCTCCAATCTTAAATAGGTAGGGGTCATCCCACACACAGTGAGTGACATCTTTGAAGATCTTCTTCCTTTGGTGCCAATTCAAATCTTCAGGAATTACCCCAGCTACCTTAAATTTGGCAATGTCTGCAAACCAAGGTCTTTCCTCAAACAACAACAACAACTTTTCATCAGGAATTTCTTCTCTGACTTCATGTTCATGTTCAGTCACTTTCTCATTGACCAGCTTGGATATGTGATTAGCTACTTGATTTTCACTCCCTTTCTTATCTTTGATATCCAAATCAAATTCCTGCAACAACAAAACTCATCTGATTAGTCTTGGCTTAGAATCAGGTTTAGTTAGCAAGTATTTGATAGCAATATGATCAGTATACACAATTACTTTTGATCCCATCAAATATGATCTAAATTTTTCCAATGCATACACTATTGCCAAGAGCTCTTTTTCAGTAGTTGCATAATTCACTTGAGCTTTATTTAAAACTTTGCTAGCATAGTGTATAGCATGGAAAATTTTAGCTCTTCTTTGTCCTAACACTACCCTCACAATATAATCACTAGCATCACACATTAGTTCAAACTCTAAGTTCCAATTAGGGGCAAGGATAATAGGTGCAAAAATCAATTTTTGTTTCAAAGATGCAAAATCAATTAAACAATTAACATCAAAATTAAATGAAGTATCCTTATTCAGTAAATTGCTCAGAGGCTTGGCATTTTTGGAAAAATCCTTGATGAATCGCCTATAGAAGCCTGCATGTCCAAGGAAACTTCTGATGCATTTCACATTGATAGGAGGTGGTAGTTTCTCAATAATTTCCACCTTTGCTTTATCCACTTCAATCCCTCTTGCTGAAACTTTGTGCCCCAAAACAATTCCTTCTTCAACCATGAAATGGCATTTTTCCCAATTGAGCACCAAATTAGTTTCAGTGCACCGCTTCAGTACGGTTTTGAGATTGTCCAGGCAATGATCAAATGAACTTCCAAAAACAGAGAAATCATCCATGAAAACCTCAATGCATTTCTCCACCAAGTCAGAAAATGTAGCTAACATGCATCTTTGAAAGTTGTTGGTGCATTACACAACCCAAATGACATTTTTCTATAGGCAAACACACCAAAAGGGCAAGTGAAGGTTGTCTTCTCTTGATCAGCAGGGTCCACTGATATCTGATTATACCTAGAGTAGCCATCCAAGAAATAGTAGAAGGCTTGACCAGCTAGGCTTTCCAATATTTGATCCATAAAGGGCAATGAAAAATGATCTTTCCTGGTTGCTTTGTTCAATTTTCTGTAATCTATACACATCCGCCAACCAGTGACAGTTCTTGTTGGAATCAATTCATTTGTCTCATTACAAACCACTATCATTCCACCCTTCTTTGGAACCACTTGAATAGGGCTAACCTAGGCACTATCGGAAATGGGATAAATCATGCCAGTTTCATCTAATAACTTCATCACTTCTTTCTTCACCACTTCTTTCATTGTTGGATTGAGTCTTCTTTGAGGTTGGGCCATTGGTTTGTAGCCATCTTCCATAAGAATTTTATGTATGCAATATGAAGGACTAATACCTTTCAAATCAGCTTGAGACCAATGGCACTCTTGTTGCTCTTCAAAAGTTCTATCAATTTTTCTTCCTCAGCTTGAGACAACTTGTTACTAATGATGATTGGCTTGTTGTTGTTGTCTTCAAGAAAAACATATTTCAAATGAGATGGAAGCAATTTCAATTCCATCTTTTGTTCTTTTGGCTTTGGCCTGTCTTGTAGCTCTTCGAATACACTATCTGCTGGTGAGATTTCTTTGGAGGAATCCAAATCCTTCAAACAAGCCTCAACTTCTTTTTCTTATTCTTCATTCATCATATTAAAGGCTTCAATTAAAGATCTCTCCAAGGGATTTGAATTATGAATATGCTCCTTAGCAGAAGTGTAGAGCTTATCAAGTATGTCAACTCTGAAGCATTCTTTCATGTCTGTAGGATGTTGGAGTGCTTCAAACACATTAAAATTCACCTCTTCATCTTGCACCCTTACTTTCAACTTTCCATCATCAACATCAATGATTACCTTCGCTGTCTTCATAAATGGACGACCAAGAATCAAAGGCACCTCAATATCTTCTTCAATGTCCATGACCACAAAAATCCACCGAAAAAAAGAATTTATCCACTTTTACCAAGACGTCATCAGCTATCCCATGTGGGTACTTGAT
The DNA here is from genome assembly GCA_026901365.1 of Sesbania bispinosa. NCBI lineage: Eukaryota > Viridiplantae > Streptophyta > Magnoliopsida > Fabales > Fabaceae > Sesbania > Sesbania bispinosa. The sequence continues at coordinate 71,098 of QLOH01001136.1, read as the reverse complement.
GGATCGGTCGGCCAATTGAAGAGTCATCCTTGTAGGCCTAAAATCCAAATCACCAATTCTTTTAAGCATATACAAAGGCATCAAGTTTATACTTGCACCAAGATCATGCAATGTTTTCCCTACTGGCAAGGCACCAATAGTGACTGGTATGGTAAAACTACCAGGATCTTTTGACTTTTGTGGTAGAGGCTTCTGAATAATGGCACTGCATCCAGCCTCTAACTCTATTGTTTCTTCTTCAGAAAATCTCCTCTTCTTAGTTAAGAGGTCCTTCATAAGCTTGGCATAAGTAGGCATTTGCTCCATGGCTTCAACGAATGGAATATTGATCTGAAGTCTTTTAAAGATATCCATGAAGTGAATGAATTGCCTTTCCTTATCCTTTCTTGATGGAGCATGAGGATATGGTAAATTCTTTACAGGTGGTACACTACCCTCATAACTCTTTCTTACCTTTCTCTTTTTTCTTATTTTCTTTTTCATCTCTCTTATATATAATCTCTTTTTATTATTTTCATCCTCTTCCTCACAATCACTCTTTTTCTTTTCACTATCCTCTTTTTCTCTCTCACTCTCTACTCTTTCTTTTTTCACTCTCCTCTTTTTGCAATATTTCCTCCTCAACTACTAAATTATCCCTAATACCTTTCCCTATCACTATACCACTACGAGTTGTAATGGACTTACATTGCTCTTTGGGATTGGTGTGAGTATTGGCTAAGAATTGCCCTCCTTGTTGATCGGCTAATTGTTTCGCCAATTGACCAACCTGAGTCTCCAAATTTCTGATGGAAGCATCAGTGTTCTTCTGATTAGCCATGGAGACTTGCATGAATTTCTCCAAGGTATCCTCCAACTGTGATGTTTTTTCAGGATTAGGAGGATAATGACCTTGTGGTTGGTAAAGAGGTTGTTGTCTTCCTGAAGGTCCAACTTCTGTTTCCAGCCATAATTAGGCCCTTGGTTATTTCTCCAACCTTGAGAATAATTATTCTGATAAGAGATGTTGGGGAAATTTCCTTGCCTTCCTTGGTTATTCATGTATTGGACTTCTTCTTGTTGCACATTCCCACCAGAACAGTGACCGTTAGAATGTTCACCTCCACAGAAATCACATCTCAGATTCTGATGAGAACTCAAACCAGAACTTACAACATTCAATTGTTGAGGGAGCTTAGACATCTGCTTTGTGAGAGCTTCAATTTGTTGAGTCAAGATCTTATTTTGAGCAAGGATAGTATATGAGGTGTTAAGATCAAGAACTCCCCTCTTCTGAACCACTTGTCTCTTGTGTTGAGCTTGATGATCAGTAGAAGTCAAGGCATCAATTATCCTTGTGGCTTGTTCAGCATCAACAGACATCATTGTACCCCCAGCTGCAACATCAAGAATCATCTTGGTATCAGGCCTGAGACCATTACAGAATATGTTCAGTTAGGCTATGTCTTCAAATCCATGATTAGGACATCTTCGGAGTAAGGATTTGAAGCGCTCCCAAGCTTCACAGAATGACTCATCTGGTCCTTGCCTAAATGTAGAAATGTCTGATTTGGCACTTATGTATCTTGAAGGTGGGAGGAATCTATTCAGAAATTTTTCTTCCACCTCATTCCAGCTGGTGAGACTTTGGTTTGGATGGGACTTCAACCATTCTCTAGCTTTACCTAACAAAGAAAAAGGAAATAATCTTATATTCACAGCTTCTTCTTGGCCTTCTTCAAAGTTGATAGTACCACACAATTCATAAAAAGTAGATAAATGTGTATATGAATCCTCATGATCCATTCCAATGAATTGGTGTGCTCTAATTAAGCTCAGAAAAGCTGGCTTCATTTCCATTGTTCTTGCTCCAGGTGGAGCAACTATGCTAGAGAAGTGTCTTGGTCCTTGTTGTGTTGCATAGTCTCCCAGTGTTCTTCTTAACGGTCTTGGAATTTCTTCAGCCATGATTTGTTCAGGAATTGGTTGAGTTGGTTGTGGTTGTTGAGTAGAGGAAATTCCTGGCTCTTCTCCTTGAGTGGTTTCTTGCCTACTTCTCCTTCTTCTACTGTTGTTTCTCCTAGCCGTTCTTTCAACTTCTTGATCGAACACCAGTTGATCTGCAGTAGCTTTGCCTCGAAGAAGCATATAACACTCAAACAATGATTAGTACCAAGTAGCAATTAAAATGAAAATAAACTATGAACAAAGAACTAATTACAAAAATTCTAATGAACTAACTTGCGGAATCTATAGATGTTAACAAGTTCCCCGACAACGACGCAAAAAATACTTGTTCCGGTGTTGGCAAGCGTACCAATATCGCAGCAATATAATAGATTTAAAAGTAAGGGTTGTCGTACCCATGAGGAACTCGAACTACTATTAACTCCACACGATATAGTTCACTAAGTATTTACAGAAAAGCAATGAAATTTTCATTTTGGATTTTGTTGAAACTTTGGTAAAACAAGTTCATAAAACTAATCAAAGGCAGTAAAATTAGTTTGAAAACAGATTTATGAAATGGGGATTGAATTCATCGTTCTCCCTCCTCAGTATTTCACTAGTCCCTGTACCTACTGTTTCATTGATATTGATGAAATACTCTAAAGTCGCATAGGTCGATATCCCTCACACCTAGAGACCCTAAGAATAATATATTTAGATATCGATTCCTCACATATCAAATATATATCCCAGCCTTACGAGCGGGTATTCAAGCAATCGATAGATAAATATATATTCCTCTTATATAAAACCTACCGAATAGAAACGTTTAGCTCGAAATCAAAGAAATACCTTCCGGTAAAGACTAAGATTTGATAACAATAAACTATTTAATTAAAACAGAATCAAGTGTTAATACAAAACGAAACTACCAATGTCAAATGAAAGTAAAATATAGAAATCTAAACAGAATACTTTGGAGTTCGAAGACTATATTCAATCCCGGATGAGGAGGTTAGCCAGTCATGGTAGAGGGTAACCCACAAGATGGAGTGGAAGGGATGAAGGAGGAAACCATAGCAGAGCTCCGGAGAGGAAATTTGGAGAAGAGGAATTGTCTGTGTTTAGCCGTCCAAGTATCCCATTCAAAGATCCCCCTTTTTCTTTTATACTGCATGCTGGAGCCTGGAAGAAGATAAGTGCGCGCTCAAGCGCATTACATGCGCGCTTGACGCGCATTCAGCAGAGAAGAATGCGCTCCAAATGATTTGCGTGCTCAAGCACACTATATGCGTGCTTGAGCGCACCTCAAAATGATGAGATGCACGCTTCGAGTGGTTGTGCGCTTGAGCGCGTTGCATGCGCGCTCAAGCGCGCTCTTGGCTCCATTTGTTGCTTTCAATTATTTTTCATTTTCAAGACCTGCAAAACGTTATATTCCTCATTAAAATAGCATCAAAACTCCATAATGAACTAAAAACTATAAATAACTAAAAACAAAGCAATAAGAGGGAAATTGGGGGCAAAATTCACAGCAAATAACATCACAAAGTGCTCAAATTCTAACTGAAAATTACTGATTCTAAGCACTTATCAATGTTATACTGTTGCATTGTCATTTCCATGCTTATCCTACATTGCTTACATGATTATACGCACTGGGACGTTAGTCTCATCGCACGTTTTGTGGAAATGTTTTAGATATGCAGGATGCTTAGATTGATTCATGACTGGGGAGACTTCGATGGCCAAGGGATGACTCATCCATGTTATTTTATCTTTGTTAGGACATATATGAGATTGTCGTATATAAGTTTAAGTTTAGCTATTTGTTAGGTTGGATATGGCCACGTGTTGGCATAATATTTTATTTATCAATTTATGTTTGTTATTTTGATGATGCATGCATATTAAACATTTTGGATTACTTATGTGAATTTATGTGATGTATATAGGTTAGGGTAAAATATGTTTTTGGTCCCTGTAAAATTAGCGAGTTTTTCTTTTAGTCCCTATAATTTTTTTTTTAGTAAAGCATCCTCCCAAATTATTTTTGTTTCAAATTAGTCCCTCCTCTCAATTAACGTGTGTCAGCACCTGACACACATCCGCACCTGGCACACACTAATTGAGATGAGGGATTATTTGCAAAAAAAAGTTGGAAGGATGCTTTACTAAAAAAATTTATAGGGATGAAAAGCAAAACTCGCTAATTTTAGAGGGACCAAAAACATATTTTACCCTATATGTTATATTGATATCGGTAATGTTATGAAATAATTTTGAATATTAGGGAATAATGCTTCAAACGGGCATGATTCTTTAATTGATGAATTAGGACGTTACAACTACGAGAGAGAATTCAAATGGGGGGATGGAAGACACTCTCCTGTTCAAACTCTTTCTCTCACAGTATAAAATTTGGCTATAGGAACACATTACTCTTACTAACATTAAGAATTTAAAAAATTTAGGGAGAAAATTTCAATGCACAATCTAATGAGACCTCAAGGCGTACAATTTGATGCATGTCACTTGAATTAAAACCTAAGAGTAAACCAAAAAGCAAGGGAAATTAAAACCTTGGAAGTATATAGATTTTTAATTTGATTTTAAAATTTTATATGTGATATTAAATTACAATTTTTTAAAAATATTTTATGTATAGGCATATTACTATTATACAAATATTATTCACATAAAATTAAAATAAATATCAAAATACTATTGAGGTGGGACTAGACATTACAAATGCAAAGGGGAGGATAAATATTGACCTTGTCGTCGTGGGACTAGGACTAGGAAGGATTTTGTTTCAACTAGGGTTGTCCAGGAGCGTCCCAACCGACCTGAAACCTGCGCTAACCGGATAAAAAATGAATAAAACGGGCAGGTGGATTCAGGTTGCGGGTAATGCGGGGAGTGAACTCAGTTAATGACGAGTTAATATGAGCGAGTTCGGTTTCAAAAATTTCAAATTGTCGGTACCCGAACCTGACCGACATGTGGCGCAAAACGAGTGGATCACTGTAATAGAGCACATGGATTATGCTTCTTTTGGACAACTGATATTGATTTACAAATGATCTAACGGTAGAGATGTATTGATCTTTTCTCTCTTTTATTTAAAAAGTTTTTTCCCTTAGAGAGAGGCCCAAATAACCAGACCTTCATGCTCTCTGTTGCTCTCAACTCTCACCTCATACCCTAGCTGCCTCTATCTCTTTCCTCTTCCTCCCACGCTCAAGCTCAACATGGCCACAAACCTTCAGTTCATCACACGACCTCTCCTCTCACCTTCTCCCTTGCGCTACTACCATAGTGGTCGCTTCCATCCCCTGGTATTTTCCTTTTTGTTCATTGTTATGTGTGTCACGAACATCGTCGAACAACCACTGTCTCCATTGATGGTGGATAGGTTTAGTTAATATGAAGTTGTATGTGTGGTTGAACGTGGAGAAGCAAAGTGAACACGCCTCTCAAGCGATTAACAGACCTAGCAAACAGTGAGGTACTCTGCTAAGTCCTCACACCAGGGTCCTAAAGACCCCCCTCTTTCCCTTCTCAATAACTCCAACCTTTCCCCGATTACCCTGCCTTCCCCGAGGTTTCTAAACCTATTGGAAACTGGTTGAGGTTTTTGCTGCGCACTTTGATCCCCCGATTACCCTGCCTTCCCCTGAGTGTATCCTATCTGGTTTTCTCCTCATCTATCTCTCCCCAAATTCGGGTCTCTAATTGGTACCTCTCTCTATACTCTCTACCTCTTAGTCCTAAGGGATTCTTTTTCTTAGCGTCCTATGGAACCTCGAAGTCTTTCTAAATTGGCCCTATAAAATCCTTAACCTAATAGTAAGGGTTTGCTAAACCAAACATCGTAATTGATCATTCTCATTACTTACCCTGATCCTTAGCATTCTGAATTCTCTCTTGTCCGTTCACGGTTCCTCTAATCCTATCAATGGCGAATTTCGGTACCTAAACTACAAGTTTGGCTCTGAACTGTACTCTATTTCCCACTCACTGGCCAGAGCTACAACTACACGATATTTGAAGACATGAAAGGGTTTGAACAAGAAAGTACCCTTCTTTGTCCGAAATTGAGGAACTAAAAAGATTAACTGATTAGGATCGGTACGCCTAATGGGGTCCGTGATTCCATCAAATTAACTTTCCCGAAGGAAGACTCAGGTTACAAGAAAAGAGGACAACTCAAGTCGACACTGGAGACCCTTTGCGAAATGACTGGAAAAGCGCAAACAAGGAAGAAGGGAGAATGGAATAATGAAATGATAAGCACCCAGGTAAACCATATATGGTGTAAGAAACCGAATCGGTGTATGTAACCTTTGGATGAATTGACATGGAGGGGAACTTCAAAAACAAAATAAGGCACTTATAGGCAATCCTCATAACTGTTCCTAGAAACTACTCCCAACTATCTTTGGACCCGCAAAGATTGAGTCGTCAATTGGAGAGTCCACGTTCTCACGAATCTTGTTGCGTTGGAAGATAGACAACTGCTTATAATTGTTCTTTGACGTGGACAAAAAATCCTATTGTTGGCAACCTTCGAATGTGTCCTCTGGAGCTTTACTTCGAACTCTGATGACCCACAGACTTCAAACTATATGTAAGCCACTATTTCGAGATAAAAAGCACCCATATAGTTTCGAGTTCGAGATCAATGCTTTTCTTTAATTAGAATCAATTGCCTCCGATTTGTCCATAAATAATTGATAAATCATGATAGATATATGGTGAATGGTAAGTCATTGCAAAATTAAAAGATTATCTCTACAAGAAAATCAGAAAAGGAAAAGCATCAAACATGTGAGAGAAGGAGAGAGAAAAAAGGGAGAAACCAAATGGAACATTGATCAACAAGAAGATCACGAAAATACAACAAAGGAAAATACTATTCCGGACTTGAATATAAGCAAAAATAACTAAATTCACACGTATTAAGAAAATTAGTTAAACTTATTATATTTTCTTGGTACCATGTAAAAAGTACTTTCATTGCCTAAATTACACTACATTCAATATTATTGAAAATTGTTTCAAGTGGACATACCCTCTTTTTATTGGCACATGATTCATTAAATAGAGTGGTTGGAAAGTAAAATATGAATTAACTAAAGGACACTTTGGGTTTATCTCATTAAATAAGGTAAAATTAGTTAAGCTTTGCTTATATTTTAGTCCACCATATGTGGGTATTTTTTTGCTTATATTTAAGTCTGGAGGGAGTATTAATTAATTTATATATATAGCTATTTTTTGTGGAAATAAATTTAGGGTGAGGGGATGGTGCCCCAGTCCAAGGCAGGGAATGTTTCCGGGCTCAAAAAGCACTTACAAAGGTACTTACATTTTACCTCACCCCAAGGGGATGGGTAGGGGTTCGAACCTCCGACCTGTCAAATACGAGACCCTGTCTTGCACCTTATATATATATATATAAGTAAAATTTTCATATTATATATAGTAGAGCTTGCTTGATGAGAAAAATAAAATAAAGGGGAATGGGGATGAGTATTTATAAGAAAATTAGACGATTCTAGATTAATTAATTTATTGCACTAGTAATTTAAATTTTACATTCCAATTAATTAAATTCAAAGGAGCAGATTAAGTTTTGGCTAAATCTCACATTAATTACACGTATCATCATATTCATGCCCATCAACCCTGACTGACGTGTATGATTACTTAAGAGTTAAGACAAGAAACCTATATAGCTATTATATTCTTCGATTCCTTCTTTAATTAGTTAATGAAGTCATTTAATTAATTTGATTAGCTAGCGTACATCTGAATGTAATCTTTGCTTCACTGTCTGTAACCCGTCTACCTATACTATACGATTTCATATTTAATTTTTTATATAATAAATAAATTCTTTTTACATTTTATGTATTTAATTTTAAAAAATTAAATTAAATTGAATGTAATCTCTGCTTCACTGTCTGGAACCCGTCTACCTATTTTCCTATACAAAATCCTATCATTTGATAATCTTACATATGTTAAGCAACATGATATAAATTAAAAAAGAAAATAGAGAGTAATGTAATCAAGATAATAGCAAAATTAATAATATATTTTTAAAATGAATTTCGTTCTTCAATTTTATTTTTCCAGTGCCTTCACTCATTACCATTAGGATTGGGTGAGCCAGAAAGTAGAAAGTCAAAAAATGAAACAAAGGTTGAAGCTTGTTTGATCTTTAATTTATTCCAAGTAATTTGTCTTTAGTTGCATTGGCAATCTACTACCTCTTGGCTTCAATATAATTGCCTTTTTATTAGGGGTTGCTAATTGTAATTGGTTTTTCCACAAAGAAGATATACTTTCCAATTGACTAGGTGCCAATGCAACCTTTGCGTGTCGGCTATTAGATAGAACCAGTCAAAGTGTCTTTATCAGTCTCATAGCAAACACGATCTTGATAAAGTGTGACACTAGTTGAATATTTAGCCCATAACAAGAAGGGAATTAAGTTGAATATTTTGCCCATACAATCAGCTAACGACCAATTTCTATAATGTGATCGAATAGAATACCATAGGATATTTAGTAGAGCTCATATTTTGAGTTTTTTTGTTCTAATGTTTCTTTTTTAGTAGATTTAATAAATTAACAAGGAAAATGAATTGTGTTCAGATCAGCATAGACCATTAATTAATTAATCTGAAAAGTGAATAAAAAATAGTATTCCTTTGATGGCTCTACTGATCTAATCAAACAATCGAGATAGACACATTAATTCCCTTTTTGTGTCCTACTATATAGTAATCACGCCTTTTCCAAGATTCTCATCCCTATTCATTATAGCAGTGACGGCGGCCGGCGACGAGATATGAATCCACAGAGAAACAAGAAAATGAACAGAATTAGAACATGGATGGATCAAAGGTGTGATGTGAGAGAAGAGAGAGAGGGAAAGAGCAGGAAGCAATATTAATAACAGGTAAAATAAATAAATAAAAGAGACATAATTAACTTGATAACTTTGATCTCATGATGATACACAATACAGATGGAGACTTTATTCATCATGAGATCTGATGAGAAGATTCATCCACTGCTTGACCTACGGCCAAAAACCTTCTGAATAGTGGGCGATGTTGTTCGTTGTTGAAGAAGAAGAAGAAGAAGGAGCCCTACGGCCAAAAATCTTCTGAATAGTTGGCAATGCTGTTGTAGTCCTTGTGGAGCTTGAAGCACCGGACTGGTCAGCCATTGGAGAAGAATATTTCGAAGAAGAATGGAAAAAAGAAAGCTAGAGCTTGCGTGATATGAGAAATTAGAAATGGGAATGGAGTTAGTACGTGGGTGGTATTTATAGCAATTGGAAGATTCTAGATTTGTTAATTTGCCCTAGCTAGTACATATAAAATATTGCATTCATTTCACTTTCTCATTAATTTATATTCCAATTACAGTCAATTCTAGAAGGAGAAGATAAGTTTTTTTTTTTTTTTACCTTACTAATTAATTACTATACCAAGCAAGAATATATAGCAGTACTAACTAACTAACTATCTCAGTGTTCGCTTTAATTAATTTGATATTTTTCAGCCGACTCTGACTGACGTGTACTGTTGGTTAAGAAACCTATGAATTTCTCCGTTCTTTAATAAATATTGGAGTCATATTTTTCTTACAAACTGAAATTAAAGAACCAATTTGTCAAACGGGTGGAATCTGTTACGGCTGCATGATGCAATAGCTAGACGATTCCGTATGGATATATTAATAGGGGAATATATATTGATAATTAAAATTTAAGACTTATAATAATTATAAATAAAATAAAAATAGTGAGAAAATATATATGTTGTTTCATTTATTTTGTTTATTCATGTTTTTAACGAAGAAACTGTCAAATAAGAGTTATTACAAATTTGAGAAATGAAATAAAAAATAAAATAGTACTAGTACTACTATAATACATACACACCGCCAACTCTCTCTTTCACGCATCATTCATAAGTGGTGTTTTAACCTAGCTAGCTAGCTGCAAGGTGTCAAAAGCAACATCTTATCTGGTCCGGTCAATCTCTTTGACCATCCTAAACACCCTATCTCACATAAATTTTGGGACCGCCCTTTATTTGCTTATGAAGAAAATATATAGTAGTTCCTGATGTTCGATCGATACACAAACACACATTAGCATTCTTAATTAGTTAATTGAAAAATATATAGGAGAGATTAATTATTTTTGATAATTAATTAATAGAATTATGATGAAAATTAAATTAACATTTATTATATATATTATAAATATAAAATAGTGAGAAAATATATATTTTTTTAATTAATTAATTAATAATTTTGTTTTTGGTGAATGAGATCAAGTTGCTGGCTTCTGAATTTTTGGGTGTTTGCTGATAATTAAATGTGGCTGATGGGTCGGCAAATATTAGTGTTGACCTTTGAATTTTTGATAAGATTCCCTACAAGGATATATAATTATGCGTCATGAGACGTCACCAATGGATGGATGGTATCAAAGTACAACCCCACCCACACAACACAGGTGGGATGAGAATGGCGGTCAGTAATCATTTTGGTTTTACTTACCCTTTGTTTGGTATGGAGAAATAAAATTTGTATAATCATGCAACATACAACAAAAAAAGATAAAGAGGGAAAAGAGAAAAAAGAGAGAGAATTGTGAGATGTGATGGGTGATGGGTGATGGGTGATGTGATAGAGAAATATAAAGAGAAAAAGTGTGTTGTATGAGTTTGTTGTATGTTTCAGTTGTATAAATATGTTATCTTTTTGGTTTATATTAAGAAATAGGGAAGAGAGATAGGAAAGAGAGAAAAATTGGAGAAATAGAGTAGAAATAGAGATTGTTTGGTATTAAAAAAATGAGAGAGATAGAAGAGAAATTAATTATGATAGTTGTTTGGTTATGGAGAAATGAGAGGAGAAGAGATGTGTAAAAAGATGAAAAGACTAAACTACCATTGAAATAAAAAACATTAATTAAAATAAAACCTGATGGTAAAAAAAATCAGGAGTATAATTGACTTTTCATTAAAATAACCCCATTATCACCCATATTTCTCCTCTTGTTAGGAGAGATTATATTTTATAAGGGACTCACCACTTATTTATGCTCTCCCTACTAAACCAAGACCGGTGGATATATAATCTCTCCCCCATGTCATAGAGAGACTTTAAGAGGTTTGAGCATTGGAACTATAAAAAATAAGTATACAATATCTCTGCGAGCTTTTAATTTTTTTATTTTTAAATTAAGTTTTTATCACTCAAAATAAAAAATTTAAAAACTTCTTTCTATGATTTTCAAATGTCTATTTTCAAAATCATAAAAAAATATTTATAAAAATTTTAATTTATGTTATAAAAAATTTAAAACTAAAAATACACAACCTATAGCGCCATTTTGATGTTTTCCGCATAGAAAAATTATATATGTTTTCATAAAGTAGTGGGAACATGGTTATTACTTGTCCTTATTTTCTAGAAAATAAAGCAACAGTACTACTAGAAATATTTCTTAGTCTTAGTCAAGATTTGATTAAACTCGTTACTATATTAATCTTAAAATAAATGAATAAACAACAAAATAGATTCAACTTATACAATTCTATATAGGTATTATTTATATAACTAATAATTTTGTTCAAATAATAAATCTCATTAGAATTATATATAATTGGATACTTGATGATAATGTAAATTATATAAAAAATTATATTCTTAAATTATTAGAATAGTGTGATATAAATTGTTGCTTACTGCGTAATAATCTAATTATGCATAATTACGAATTCCTCAAATTAGAGTTTTGTTCTAATTCTAAACATTATTACATATTTTTTTTAAGGAAAATTGTAATTCAAAGATTTGAAATATCTTGAAGCCACAACTAAATGAATGCATAGCAGGGTTTGGACCCACCAAACGTTATAAAAAATTACAAAAAAAAAAGAATTGAGAATAATGTAATCAAGAAGGCTTAATTACACTCTTGGTCCTTCAAGTTTAGTATTTGGGCAATTTAAATTTTGGTCCCCTACTTTTTTTTCTCGAATTTAGTCCCTTATTTTTTAATTTGTAACAAATGTAGTCATCCATTAATTTTCCATCCAATTACTAGCAGTAGCAGAGAAATCTGATGTGGCAGCCAATGTATGACCTGAATTATTTAATTAATAATGTGAGCCCATATTTTATAATTATTGATAATGTTTAAAAAAAAATTTAACAAACAAAGTTAAATTTTCCATCCAATTACTAGCATAGAAATCTGATTTGGGTATATGGCAGTAAATGTGTGACCTGGATTATTTAATTAATAATATAGGCTCATATTTTATAATTATTGATAATATTTTTTTAAAAAAACTTTAACGAACCAAGTTAAATATTGTCACAAACTGGGAGAATTTTTTACTGAACTTTATTTTTTAAAGTTTTTTTAAGAAAATATTATCAATAATTATAAAAATATGGGCCCACATTATTAATTAAATAATCTAGATCACACATTGACTGCCACATCATATTTCTCTGTTAGTAATTGGATAGAAAGTTAATGGATGACTACATTTGTTATAAATTAAAAATTAAGGGGCTAAATTCGAGCAAAAAAATAAGTAGGGGGACCAAAATCGGGGGCGCACTAAACTTGGAGGCCAAAAGTGTAATTAAGCCAATCAAAATAATAGCAAAATAATATATTTTTAAAATGAATTTCATTCTTCAATTTTATTTTTCCAGTGCCTTCACTTGATCAATAGGATTGGCTGTGCCAGAAAGTAGAAATCAAAAAAATGAAACGGGAGGTTGGATAATAAATTAATATTTACTTTGAAACAAAGGTTTTTCTGGGCTTCAATTGCGTTTAATATGCAGCTTGGCTTCACTGTTACCGCAACAATTACATGAAAGTTAATGAGTTTTTTTCTAAGATAAAAAAAAAGTTGTTGATGTTCGAAAAATACATTTATCATTTTTAGTCAATTAAAAATTGGAGAAATGATTGATAATTAACAGACTTGTAAAAATTAGGAAAAGAAATGGAACTAAAATAAATTTATTATATATCCTGACTATGCATACTTTCTGATAAAAATTGAGAAGTGAGAATTAATATAAATGTGAGAAATGAAATAAAGAATTTAAAAAATAATTATGATATACTCCTTAAATTCCCTTTTAAATGTCAGTTACTGCATATTAAAAAAAAAAGGGTGTTTCTCCGGTACCCCTTGGGATGAGGGGGTAATGGTATCCTCTATACCTTGCCCAGTAAATGTGTGCCACATAGATTAGCTTGGTTTTAGAATTTATTCTTACGCCCCTTTGCAGTTTAGTTCCTTCATGATTTCACTAAAACCTTTCACATGTTTATTATCCAAAAAGTTTCCCCAAATTAAAAAAGAATTCTTTCTCCCTCTTTTTTTCTTTTATTCAATTTCATTAACCCTATTCCCCCAAATTAAATCAGAAAGCACATCTCCCTCTATTCAATTTCTCTTCCTCACCCATGAACCCTAACACAATCTAAGACGCATCCTTCCCCTCCGTGACTCTCCACTCACTGAAACGGATGATTTCTTCCCCTAAATGAGTGTGACTTGATCCATGGAAGTGATTCATTCCCTGAACATTTAATCCACATTTCACGTTCTGTTCTCGATCCTGACGGTGGTCGTAGCTTGGTTGTTGCTGGACGGAGCTCGGAGGACGGTGGTTCCTGGACTTAGTGCGCAACGTGTTGATTGAACGTGTGGCTGGCTAAGTTTCCCAGTTTGTTCTTCCTCCCTCAATCTTTCATCATTTCCCTGAACCCTAATACCATAATCTGTGACGCCTCCTTTCCATCGGTGACTCCTCAAAGTTTATTCGTTCCCCTTGGTGAGAAATCATAGTCAACAAGGTAGCTGGTCGTAGGCGGTTTTCGTTGGTGGAGGTGGATTGAAAGTGTGATTTGGTTCGATTGATCGTGGTGGAGTGGATTTTCTGGATTGGGTCGATTGGTTCTAACCTTTCAAGCACATTTCTCGCATAGTGAAGATACTCAGAGTGTGTGTTTGCTCGATTGGGTTTAATTTTTGTAATGTTTTCCCAATATTTTTGGTTTAGTCGCACCCATGTTATGAAGTTCTAACTAAATCTGAAATCTATTTGGTTAACTAGCAGGTGTTGGATTGAACCTGCAGCACGGGTAGGTGTGTTGTGGCTCGATTGAAGTCTCTCACATAGTGTTGAAAAGTATAATAGCTGGAGCGAATAAGATAATCATTATATTTACAATTTGTATTATTGAATATAATTTCTTGTGCTAGGTTGTATGATTATTTAGAAAATTTTCCGTTTAAACTGAAGTTTTATTTCATATAAGTTCTACTAAAAACTCCTAGAGTAAGTATTACTACAGAATGCTTATAACAACTTACAAGTGCTAATTATCCTAATAGCCAATGTTCAACTAAGTTTTGTGGGATTTTTAAATTTGATTGTTGGTTGGAGTTTTTTAGAAGCTTTGGTGAGTGCTTTTTTCTGTTATTGAAAGATGCTCCCTTTATTGTCTATCTTTGATTTTGTTTAGATTTTACCATGAGTTCTAGCCCAATTTTTGTTCTCTTTAACTAATAATGTAGTTTCATTAACCTATGATTGGTTGTTAGATGGTGAGTAACATTTGTCTGCACCTCTATAGTGGAGTTTTATCTGTATCCTAAATCTGAGTGGTTAAAACTTAGAGCAGATAAGGTATTCATTATATTTGCAAATTGAATTATTCAATGGCTTTTCAACAGATGTTTTTTTTTTGTGGCAATGGATTAGGCCTTAATGGCTTAGGTCTTAATGTTTGAGAAGCTTCACCAATATAGTTGTTAAAAAACCAAGTTGTTGTTGTGAAGCAGTCATCTTATTTTTGATGTGTGTCAATGTAGTTCTATTTGTTGCCATTTGTTTGTTTTAGGGTGAGAACAATAAAGATGTTGAATAAGACAAGCATATGTGATATGACCAACTTGCTTAAGGTTTAAGTGAGAATAATATACATGTAAAAACTTATATACTAATTGCTTTAAGTTTATGGGTCATGATGTTGTGTCCAGTTCAATATTGTGAGTTGTTGCTTAGTCCATTAATGGATATCTCTTTGTTGTTATGCTCTGCCTAATCGCCCAATACCTCTATCTAAACAAACATAGATTAGTGTACACTGGTGGTATGCGCAAAATCTTAGGTTACTTAATGTATGTTGTCTATATCTATATTGGGATACTAAAATCTCTTTTGGAGTATTCATTTTACTAATAGCGGTTATTTACCTCGCTTTTCATAGCTACTTGTTTATATCTTTTTGGCTGGTTTTGGAGATTAAGTATAAAGCTACTCTGTTTGGATCAATTAGTTCACAGTCTGTGTTTCTTACATAATTTAGAGTCCATAAGTTTCATATGAAATTATTAGAATGTTGTCATTGTTTATGGTTGCTCAGTTAATAATATGTCACTGAGTCCTTTGTTAAATTTATTGTTATGCAGATGGATGAGTTTGGGGATGGTTCATTTGTTAACCTAGATAACATTAGTGATAATATTCATGATTATGGTGAGGACTTTGATGTGAACGGTTAGGAAGGTCATAATGGTTTGGGTGGTCCTAGTGTTGGTTCTCGGTTAGGTGAAACAGACCATAGGGAAAAAAGAATAGAAGAAATGAATAGTGATGACATCCGATGTATGGAGTTTACTAGTGAAGAGGATGGTTATCTATTTTACCAATCATATGCAAAGTGTCATGGTTTTGTTGTTAGGAAAGATGAGGTAAGTCGAGATATTAAAGGAAACGTTATCATGCGTAAGTTTGTGTGAAACAAAGAAGGTACTAGGAACAGAAAACATTTCATGAAGGTGGATAGGAAAAAAAAGCATAGGGCAAAAACTCGTGTGAGTTGTGAAGCTAAGCTAAGAATTCGCTTAGATTATAAGACATCTAAATGGAAGGTGGTATCTTTTGTGGAGACTCATAATCATGAGCTTCCTCCTTACAGTTATGTTCATTTATTACCTGCTTATAGAGGCCTAACTGATGCAGATAAAGCTCAAGTAGATAGGTTGCACGCATATGGTGTTAGAACATGCCACATAATGGGATACATGTTAGATCAAAATGGAGGATATTCTTCGCTTGGGTTTTGTAAAAAGGATTTGTATAATTATATTGAACGACGGAAACTTGAAAAGATTAAAGATGGAGATGCACATGCAGCCTTATGTTATATACAAGCAAAGGCAAATAATTATCCCACACTTCGTTCTAGTTTCCTAGCTACAGATTATTGCTGTTTAAGAAATTTATTTTGGGCAGATGGGGGTAGTAGGGCTGATTATTATTGCTTTGGGGATGTTCTTGCATTTGACACAACTTATAGGAAAAACCGATATAACAAAACGTTGGTTATATTTTCTGGTTGTAATCACCATGGTCAGACTGTTGTTTTAGGTTGTGCGTTGGTTGCCGACGAGGCTATTGAAACTTATAAGTGGCTGTTAGAAGAATTTCTTCGTGCTATGTCATATAAACATCCAGCTGTAGTAGTTACAGATGGAGATAGTAGTATGAGAGAGGCTATCAAGCAGGTGTTTCCGAATGCTTCACATCGCCTTTGTGCATTGCTTTTGCACAAAAATGCGTGTGAGAATGTTAAGAATTCATGATTTTTGGATGATTTCAAGGTAGCCATGTATTCTAATTTCACAGAGGATAAATTTGAAGTGCTTTGGAAGCGAATGGTTGCAAAACATGGTCTTATAAGAAACAAGTGGGTGACTAAAACCTATGAAAATAGGTCAATATGGGCTAGTGCATATTTTCATGAAAAAATCTTTGGTCGTATTAGAACAACATCACAATGTGAGGTCATTAATTCATTGGTGTAGGTGTATGTTAATAAGAAAGATACTATTCTTGAATTCATTAATAGGTTTGGGCAAGTTTTGAGAGAATATAGGAACAATGAGATGATTGCAGATTTCAAGTCTATGTTTACTCATCCAGTTCTAACTACCTCTCTTCAGAAAATTGAGAGTGATGCGGCCAAAATATTCACATTGGAGATTTTTAGGGAAGTGAAAACTGAGATTGAGCTTGCTGGTGCATTAAATGTAATTGCAAGGGTGGAAAACGGAGATAAGCTGATTTTTAAGATGAACCCTTACGGTAAACCTGGTCATGATATTCAGGTGGTGTATGATGTTGCCAATTCTCAATTTCTATGTGATTGTAGACTGTTTGAGAGTCGTGGAATCCCATGTTGTCATGTAATATGTGCATTGAAAAATGAAAACATGCAATCCATTCCAAGTAGCTTGATTTTGAATCGTTGGACAAAGAAGTGCAAGATTGATCTTATTTCGACATATCAATCAGAGGATGTGGATACTGATGTCATGAAAACTGCCCGTTTAGGGGCTGTTGATGGAGTTTTCCAAAGGTTGGGTTGTATTGTTGTAGAAAAGAGAGAATATTTCAATAATATAATGGAAGATTTGTTGAAGGTGACGAATAAATATGAGATGATAAGGGAAACACGTGCCACACAAACCAACCGTGAAAAGATTGTCAAAGATCCACCAGTTGTGAAAACAAAAGGAGCACCACCGAAAAAAAAGTACGGGAGAAAAAGGAGAAGATGCTCTAAGTGCAATAGACCCAGACATATTAGTAGTTGTCCTGAGCTTCTTGGTAAGGAACAAGAAGACCATAATATGCATGATTCAGGTTCAGAAGACAATGAGGTTAGAGAATTTTGATTAAATTTTTTAATGAAATACTATTTTTTTATGATTTGACTGACTTTGTGTAAAATTATGAATTTGATTGCATTGCAGGATAATGGCACCACACCAGTAGATGAAGACAATGGTGGTGACAATGTGCTTAGTAACAGTAGTCAAAGATTTAATGATAATGTAATGTCGTGGTTCCTTTTTAAATTTTTCCACTATGTGTGGTTGCGTTATAATGATAAGATCATATTTATATTGCAGGAAGTAAATGTTAAGCTGAGTTGTAGTGATAAAGTGAAGGAAAAGGAACCGAAGAAACAAGTACATAAAACAAAATCTTTCTTTTTTTTAATTTTTCCGTTGTGTGGATTGTTTACATATAATGTTTTGTGTTTTTATTTTCAGAATTTCGAACATGTTAGAAGATTTATAACATATGTTGTGAAATTAATGACTCACGTGTTAGAGAATGCATGGATTTATTTTTCCGTTGTGTGGATTGTTTTCATATAATGTTTTGTGTTTTTATTTTCAAAAAGGAAAATGGAATCATGGTTTCAATTGTAAGGGGAAGGGGAAGGAAGTAATTTCACTCCAAAACTCTGTAAGTTCAAACAAATTATGTTTGATATAGTGACCTTTGGTTTTTAAATGTTTTTTTTTTCATTTAAAACTGTCTCTTACCACTCTGTATTAGTTGAATATTTGAAGTGAAGAACTAAATTTTTTTATGTACAGCAAAACCATTCCATTGGCACAACTATTGGAGCTAAGAATGAATTTTATCCTGGCAACTATGTTTTGCACTCAATCCCCAACTATGCCTTTAGTCATGGGTCATCAACCCAACCAATTGGAATGCCACCCCAATATGGTGGTGTTCCTATGTATCCTCATGGTTACGTTCCTATTTACCCTAACATGGTTATGCAAAATCCACAAGTTAGTTTAATCCAATATAATGTTAGTAGTTGTAGGTAGTGTATTAATTAGCAAAAGAGATGGAAATAATGTTGTTATATCAAACTGTTAAATGCAGAATGCTCATGGTGGTGGTTCTTGGAATGACTTGCTTCAACAAGTCATGAATAACAGAATAGGATTAGGTATGTTTGCTAATTGAATGTTAAATACATGTTCACTGTATTCTATAACTAAATGACTATTTTTTGTTTGTAGGTGGCAAACCCAACAAGCATACGGAGTCTATGAATGGGGAACAATACATTTACCTTGCTTAGTCTTGAAGAAGTGTCTACATCAGTGATCATTATTTTTAATTCAATTTTGTTGTTCATTTATATTTTGAATCTGAATATTGTTTTGATTAAACTGGTTATTTGCGTAAGGTTGTTACTTGTTTGCATTTAAATAGTGTGGTTTTGAAATGTAAACAGAAGGCAACATGTATAGGTTGTCATATTTTGACAAACTCAAAGGCATATGCTACTTTTTTATTTGGTCGAAAGAACTTGGGAATTCTATTAAAAGGCAGATGCTACTTTTTTTGTCAAAGAAGTAATTCAGTGCAGAAAGAGATTACACAAATTGCGGCCCAAAATCCCAAAGAGATAAGGCACGTATAGTGGCCTGTGAAGGCATATGCTACTTGAGTGTAGCCTTTTTCCTTCCTTGTAATCGTAACATTATAGGTCCACGTATTTTGCAAGCCCTTATTTTGTAAAAAAAAAGCCCATTAAAGAGGCCTTTAAAATTAATCATGTTCAGGAATAGAGCCCATTAGTGGAAAAAAATGATGTTCCAATATAGAGCTCATTAAAGGTCCAGAAATTAATGATGTTCCAAAGTAGAGCCCATTAATGTAAAAAAAAATAAAATAAATTAAGGTTAAAATTTTTTTGAAAGAGATGTCGTGCAGATTAAAACTACGGGACACAAGTAGGGAGTAAATTTGTCAAGAACAAAAATACTGAGTGAATTAATTGAAGATTACTAAATTGTCTATATTGTCAGAAAATGAAGGCAACTCATGCTTACATTGTCAGTATCCACTAACATGAAATGACGAGCACATGTTGGATTATGCAAGATTGCAAGAACCAAAGTTGTCAGTAATTTATTATGTGTAACATGTTTTAAGTAATTAATGATGTTTAATTTAGTCGTTGAGGGTAAAGTAAACACTTCCTACAAATAATAACTGTAAAATTGTTTCCGCGCATAATTTAAATGTGGAAAACGTCATAGCAAATTAATATATATTTAAGAACATTAGTTAGTAAAAACAATGTTTGTGGTATAGTGGTAAATTCCAATTGTTAAGAAGCATAAGGTCTTGACTTCGATCCAAAAGGAACCTAAAATTTTTTTTCATGTTATTTTTTATTTTTTTTTATAGATTTTTAACCTTTTTCCCCGCTAATAATTCACCAAAATTACAATTTCAGTTGAAAAATCACAGAAATGGCGTTACTTTTTTATTTTGGAATTTTTTGTCCCCGTGTCTTTGCATCGGCCTCAAAGTACAAGTGTGGTGTCTATAAACCTTACCTCCTTTTTTAGACCGGCCTCAAGTGATCAATTTTCTCCGGGTGGAGAAACGACATGCCATTGACACCTTCAAACAAAGACACCCAAAGGCACCATAATATTATTTTTCCCTTTTTTAATCCACTTTGCTAATTTTTATTTGTTTTTTAACCATTTTTTCACTAAATAATTCACCAAAATTACATTTTAATTAGAAAAATCACAAAATTCGATTTCTTTCCACTTCATGTGGTCCACTAAACCCTCAGGGCGTTACTTTTTGATTTCAGAATTTTTGGTCCCCGTGTCTTTGCATCGACCTCAAAGTACTAGTGTGGTGTCTATAAACCTTACCTCCTCTTTTAGACTGGCCTCAACTGATCAATTTTCTCCGGGTGGAGAAACGACTTGCCATTGACACCTTCAAACAAACACGCCTAAAGGCACCGTAAAATTATTTTTCCATTTTTTTAAATCCACTTTGCTATTTTTTATTGTTTTTAAAACCAATTATTCAATAAATAATTCACCAAAATTACATTTTACTTAGAGAAATCACGAAATTCGATTTCTTTCCACTTCATGTGGTCCACCACACCCCCGGGGCGTTACTTTTTAATTTCGGAATTTTTGGTCCCCATGTCTTTGCATCGGCATCAAAGTACTAGTGTGGTGTCTATAAACCTTACCTCCTCTTTTAGACCAGCCTCAACTGATCAATTTTCTCCGGGTGGAAAAACGACCTGCCATTGACACCTTCAAACAAACACACCCAAAGGCACCATAAAAATATTTTCCCCTTTTTTTTAATCCACTATGCTATTTTTTATTGTTTTTTAACCACTTTTTCAATAAATAATTCACCAAAATTACATTTTAATTAGAGAAATCACGAAATTCGATTTCTTTCCACTTCATGTGGTCCAACACACGCCCGGGGCGTTACTTTTTGATTTCAGAATTTTTTGTCCCCGTGTCTTTGCATCGGCCTCAAAGTACTAGTGTGGAGTCTATAAACCTTACCTCCTCTTTTAGACCGACCTCAACTTATCAATTTTCTCCGGGTGGAGAAACGACTTGCCATTGACACCTTCAAACGAATACACCCAAAGGCACTATAAAATTATTTTTCCCTTTTTTTAATCCACTTTGCTATTTTTTATTGTTTTTTAACCACTTTTTCACTAAATAATTCACCAAAATTACATTTTAATTAGAGAAATCACGAAAGTCGATTTCTTTCCACTTCATGTGGTCCACCACACCCCCATGGCGTTACTTTTTGATTTCGGAATTTTTTATCCCCGTGTCTTTGCATCGGCCTCAAAGTACTAGTGTGGTGTCTATAAACCTTACCTCCTCTTTTAGACCGGTCTCAACTGATCAATTTTCTCCGGGTGGAGAAACGACTTGCCAATGACACCTTCAAACAAACACACTCAAAGGCACCATAAAATTATTTTCCCCTTTTTTTAATCCACTTTGCTATTTTTTATTATTTTTAACCACTTTTTCAATAAATAATTCACCAAAATTACATTTTAATTAGAGAAATCACGAAATTCGATTTCTTTCCACTTCATGTGGTTCACCACACGCCTGAGACATTACTTTTGATTTCGGAATTTTTGGTACCTGTGTCTTTGCATCGGCCTCAAAGTACTAGTGTGGTGTCTATAAACCTTACCTCCTCTTTTAGACCTGCCTCAACTGATCAATTTTCTCCAGGTGGAGAAATGACTTGCCATTGACACCTTCAAACAAACACACCCAAAGGCACCATAAAATTATTTTTCCCTTTTTTTTAATCCACTTTGCTATTTTTTATTATTTTTAACCACTTTTTCAATAAATAATTCACCAAAATTACATTTTATTCAGAAAAATCACGAAATTCAATTTCTTTCCACTTCATGTGGTCCACCACATCCCCGGGGTGGGTTTAGGGTTTAGGGTTTAGTGTGGTGTCTATAAACCATACATCCTCTTTTAGACCGGCCTCAACTGATCAATTTTCTCCGGTTGGAGAAATGACTTGCCATGAACACCTTCAAACAAACACACCCAAAGGCACCATAAAATTATTTTTCCTTTTTTTTAATCCACTTTGCTAGTTTTTATTGTTTTTTAACCACTTTTTCAATAAATAATTCACCAAAATTACATTTTATTTAGAAAAATCACGAAATTCGATTTCTTTCCACTTATGTGGTCCACCACACCCCCGGGGTGTTACTTTTTTATTTCGGAATTTTTGGTCCCCGTGTCTTTGCATCGGCCTCAAAGCCCAGAACCTACCATGGTCCGTGGCACCCAAAACCTACTCTGGCACCCAAAAGCCCAAGACCTACTCTGGCACCCAAAGCCGAGGACCAACTCTAGTACCCAAAGCCCAAGACCTACTCTGGCACCCATTTCAATCAAAAGCCCAGGACCAACTCTGGCACCCAAAGCCCAGGACCTAATCTAGCACCCAAAGCCCAGGACCTACTCTGACACCCAAAGCCCAGGACCAACTTTGGAACCTAAAACCCAGGACCTACTCTGGAACTCATTTCAATCCAAAGCCCAGGACTTACTCTGGCACCCAAAGCCCAGAACCTACTCTGGCACCAAAGCCCAAGACCTACTCTGGCACACATTTCAGTCAAAAACCCAGGACCAACTCTGGCACCCAAAGCCCAGAACCTACTCTAGCACCAAAGCCCAGGACCTACTATGGCACCATTTTCAGTCGAACGCCCAGTACTTACTTTGGCACCCAAAAGCCCAAGACCTACTCTGGAGCCCTTTTTAGTTCAAAGCCCAGGACCTACTTTGGCACCCATTTCAATCAAATGCTCAGGACCAACTTTGGCACCCAAGGCCCAGGACCTACTCTGGCACCCTATTCAGTCAAGCCCAGGACCTACTCTGGCACCCAAAACCCAGGACCAAATCTGGCACCCATTTCAGTCAAAACCTAGGACCAACTATGTCACCCAAAGCCCAGGACTAACTCTGGTACCCAAAGCCCATGACCTATTCTGGCACCCAAAGCCCAGGACCTACTCTGGCACACATTCCAGTCAAAAGCCCAGGACCAACTATGGCACCCAAAGCCCAGGACCTACTCTGGCACACATTTCACTCAAAAGCCCAGGACCAACTCTGGCACCCAAAGCCCAGGACCTACTCTGTCACACAACTCAGTCAAAAGCCCAGGACCTACTTTTGCACCCATTTTAGTCAAAAGCCCAGGACCTACCCTGACACTATTTTCAGTCAAAAGCCCGGGACCAACTCCGGCACCCCTTTTACTTTTCCGTCTCAAAGCCCGATATCGGTCCGACACTTTGTTTCTCTCAAAGCCCGGTATCGGTCTGGCATGTTGTCACATTTTCGGTCAAGAATTCAACATTTGTTTGGAATCTTTTCTTTTCATCATAGCTTTGGATATTTCAGTCCACGGTATTGATTTTTGTTCGTTAAGGTCCTTGCGCCTTTTTGTTAGCCCTCAAATAAAATTGATTCACTTCTTTACCTATTTCTTATTACCATAATCTAAAAAACTTTGTTATTTAGATTATTTAGTAAGAAATATGTAAAGAGGGGCAACTGTGAATACCCAATTTTATCCGGGTTAACTTTTATTTTAATTTCGATTTTTGTTTAATTTAATTTGTAAATAAATCTAAAAGTAAACTATAATACAGTTGTAATTTAAAAAATTAAAAAAAACCCTAAAATTATTCTAAATATTAAGAAAAAATTTAAAAAATAAAAAATTAGAAAATAATTTTAAAATAAAAAAATTAGAAAAAAGTAAAAAATAATAAAATAAAAATATCCTGGAGAATAAGTTTGAGTTGAGAAAATAAAGGAATTTTGGTTGTTAGTGGGAGAATTTGTTACTAGAAGTGAGAAAATGGGGGAAGTGGTTTTAATTAAGATAGTATAAAAAAGACTAGCTACACATGGTTACAAAAAAAAAAAGGAAAAATAAAGTTCTCAAATTCACTGTTACCAGGAGAAAAACAGAGAGAATAGACACATACAGAGAGCTACACTGGGTTACTTACCGAAAAAAAGAACACCAGAAAATAGAGAGCAAAGAAAGGAACAGGGTTCTCAAACACAGAGTACTAGGAGGCAAAGAACACAGAAAGCAAAGAGAAAATTTCAGAAATCATTTCAAGCAAGTGAAGAGTAATAAAAAATTGGGTTTCACCTTGGAACTCCAATTCAACGAAGTGTGTGAGAATTACACAGGGAACACTGTTCCCTAATTCTGTAATTTCTGAAGATCAAGAATCAAAGGCAAAGAGACAGCTTTGCGAAGAAGCATATAAACAGAGGAGATAATCAGCAGGAATTCCAGGGAGATTTAGAGCCTGTTTGATAACTGTTTTTAAAAATAGTTTTTAATTTTTTAATTTTTAAAAATTTAAAACTTGTTTGAAAACAGTTTTTTAAAATTAATTTTGAAAACAGTTTTAAAAAATCTGTTTTTAAAAACTAAAATATGAAAATAGCTCACAGTTGTTTTACTTTTCAAAAACTCTTTTTAGTTTCCAAAATAAAAAACACACGGAAAACTATCTGTTTTCAATAATGACATTTAGGTAATTTGAGTGATTTTTTATCAGAAATTTGAAAGCTGTTCGGTGTGGGACCTGTGTGCGACCTTTATTCTTTCACTGGAACGCGAACGGAACGAGCTTTTCTTCTGCGAGAACGGAACGAAGCTTCTTCTTCACTGTGAATGAGCCTTCTTCACTGCGAACGAGCCTTCTTCACTGTGAAGCTTCTTCTCCCTCAGCTTCTCGTCCTCAATCTCAGGTTTGTTTTCATTTTCTTTTTGAAATGAATCTTTGTGATTTCATTTTAGGGTTTATTATGATCTGTGAAATGAAAACGAGCTTCTTCTTTTTGAAATGAATCATATACAGATATGGTTTGTGGGAAAAGAAAACTTTGGTGTTCTTGAGGATGCAGAATGAAATTTACCTAGGTCCATATGGTTTAGATCAGGGGCATTAGCCATTGAATTTAAAATTTTGGAACAGCTACTGACCATGCAATCTAACTGTTTTTTACGAAAAGCTATTTGTCAGAATTTAGAGAGATTGGCTTGAAACTTTATTTGGGTCCAATGGAAGAGATTTTGCGTGAGGGAGGAAAGAGGAAGAAACATTGAGAGCTAGAGAGAAAGGGGGAGAGTGAAGGAGAAGAGTAGAAGGCCCAATGGAAGACCTAGAATTGAAAGCACAGAGCTATTTGTCAGAATTTATGGTGTCTTGTTGTATGAGATTTGAAAGCACAAAGCTAGAATTAAGTTGGTTATTTTCACAATAGAACTAGAATCTAGTTGGAAGAAGTTGATATTGATCAGAGACACAGGTGCTGTGTTGTGCTGTGTTAACATTGGAGCTGTTAATGAAGTAACTTGGTTAAGCTTATGCACCCCGGGAGTTGTAGCCAAAACTGAGTAACCAACATATTAATTAGTCCAAAGTGGAAGGGATTTGGTTCTTCTAAGTAACCATGTGATTTTAGGTTTAATCTTGGAAAAATTAGCCTCTAACTTACCAGATCAGATAGAAGGGTATCTTGAACAACGAAAAGAAGTATTCTTTTACCCCACAAATCATACCCATTTCCTAATCTTCATCTTTATTTGTGGAATTTGAAGAACTTGACTATACATTGTGCATTTTGTCATGCAATCAAATTTAAGCAACTTATCATTTTGAACATTTTACAGTAAGTCTCTATGTAGAAACATAATTATGCTTAGTTTAGTATATGTACTTGACTTATTAAGAGAGTGGTCTAAATACTCAATTCAGTCAAGCTGAATGCTATAAGATCGATCCCAAGAACAATAAAGTTTATTGCTGTTACTTGATAAAATAAAAAATAGAAGTTCGAAGTGGCTAACTGAAAAGCCAATAAGGAATACTTATTTTTCATTAAGAGGATTCTATGGAAATTACAATGGGATCGAACTAAGTCCCAAGGGTTCGTTATTCGAACCTGACACTGCTTGCTATTACATTTTTTAGGTGTGTTGGTTCTCGAACTAGAGCTTCGAACGGAGGAAGTAACCTCTTCGACCCAGGTGTCAGTGTCATGTTTTCGAAGGAAGAGCAGCTCCTTGCTTCGAAATTAAGGAAGAATGAGGTTCTCAGCTTTGGATCTTCCAAATAATCTAAGAGCCTCATCCCATCCTCTTCATCTACCTTCCTCCTCCTCCTCCTCCTCCTCCTCCTCCTCCTCTTCATCTCCCTCTTCCCCCAAGAATCAGAAGATTGGGCAATGGGCTTTGAGGTAACCCATCAACCTGCACCTCTTTCTGGAACCAAGGAGGTGGAAATAATACCAAGCCATGCATGGGGCTAAGGCCTGGAAAGTTGGCTGCACTGTTTGACCTAAGGTTAGAGTCCACTGTGAAGTGACCACTAATATTGGACACCCTGTCGACCTGAAGACCAAACATAATGGCAAGAGCAAGTCGTACAGGGCAGCCAATATCAGGGATCTCTCCACGATCTCAGGGAAGAATGGTGGAATCCAAATGAATTCTTTCTCGTTTTTATAAGGGTAGAAAGTCGTGGAAGAATTAAGAGTGCTGCTCCAACAAGCCAATCAAAAGAGGTCGTAGTCACATTGACCAAGGTGGATAGTGGTCAAGGTAAGTAAGTTGGACGGCAGGTGACTAGCTTCGAAGAGTAAGGGGAAGATTTGGGTTTCAAAAGGGAAAGCAGAATCAAGAAGAAATCAAGGCAAGTTCGAAGCAAGTCAGGGTTCGAAGGAGAAGAGCCTTTAGCTAGTTCGAAGTTCCTTCTTAGCATGGGGTTCAAAGGAACTATTCCCCATCAGATCAAGAACAAATTCATTTTTTTGGTTATCTTCAGTTCTGCCTTAAACGTTTTTCACGTCATCAATGGCGGTTATTAAATACAAGCTTACCAGAGTGCGTGTAGAGAACGTGGGATCATGAGGAGTTACGTGAAGTCCTGGGAGGTTACCAGTAACCCAGAAACGGTTACCAGGGAGTGCTATAAATAGGAGAAAGTTTGAAAGAGCAAAGGTCCACAATCTGAACACTCAAACAGCACCCTGACAACCGTAGCATCCACCATAGCGATCAAAGGCACCCATAACGCTCTGAGAAAGTAGGGACAACGTAGACCAGGCCCTTTTCTTTTACGTTTATCCTTTTCTTCTTCTTTTCTTGTTTTTCTTTCATGCATGTTCACGCTCCTTATAAATTAGGAATTAAAGGAATCGTAATTGTTACTTTCAGTTATTTCTCCTGCGCATTGTATACGTACGTTTTAATGCAATTAAAGGCCCGTTCAGGGGCCAGTTCATAAACTTTGCTTGTCTTCCTACGTCCACCCATAGGTTTCACACGAGGTAGAACGCACGCAAAATATAGGATTCGTATCTCGTCCTAGATTGATCAGAGATACATTTGTTTGTTCTAAAATTAGGGACAAACAATTGCCATGCTGCTCAAAACAAAAAGCTTGGTGGCTTAGAAGATTTTTCCATTGATTATGATTACTTGATCATAGCTATGGGAGCACGTCCTAATACATTCAACATGATATGCTATTGCTAGCTAAACTATTGTTGAATCTGGCTTAGAAGTGATTTGTTTATATTTTGAAATGGCTTGGCCTTGCAGTTGGGAATGGCTAGTGCATGCATTGGAAACTTTATGTGGCCAAACATATGGTGCAGAGGAATTTATAAAGCATGAAAACTACACTTGTTGTGCAATTGTGACACTTATTTCGGTTTGTCTTCCAATATCTCATTGTTATATGCTTACCCTCTTTATTTTTTGGTTGTTGAATTGGTATTGACTCTTGTCATTTCTGTTTGGAATTCATTAGCATCCTCATTTTGTAACTCAGAGATGATAAAAGTTTCCATATACTGTATACAATTGTGTTAAGTTTGTGTTGTTGTGAGATAATTATGATAGAAGAAGTGGTATGGATGAATTTATAGGCAGGGAGAATTACTTTGCTGCAGTGTACGTATCCTAATTGCTCTTAATTTATTACACTATTCACGAACATTATGTCATTAATCATTTTACTCTTCTAATTATAATACCTTTCTCAATAAGTTCTGTTGGAAAAATAAAGGGCCCCATTTTATGATATCATTCCCTTTGTAAAAATCTCAAGATGCATTCTTTTTCTTTAGTCCTTTTCTGCTTTTGATCTGGTGCATGCAATTTTGTGCTTCAAATTAATTTTAGCTTTCCTATACAAGGAAAATACTAAAGACTTCGTTGTTAATACGAGTAATACATCCTACTTCAATAAAAGCTTTATATATTTCTTTCCCTTAATCAATGACCTAGAAAGCATTTATCTATGTATTTGGAGAATGGGTGAGAAGAATATTTGGAGAATGAACCAAATAAAATCGGAGTCCTGCAGTAGCTATTAGTTTGTGGTTAATATTAATAGCTACGGATTCGCTACGAAACTGTCGTAGCTAATGACTTCAGAAAAGTAAAAAATTACCATATCATTTTAATCCCTAAAAACATGTGGTTTGAATCCTTAATGGGGCCTAAAATATTTTTAAAAAAATTTAATTACTTAAAAAATATAAGTTCTTCAATAAATTAAAAAATTACATAAAAAATTCTTTAATCAATATTTTTAGCCATCAAAAACAATTTTTTAAAAAATACCATTTCAAACAAGTTTTCTGTTTTTAATTTTCAAAAACAATTTTTAAAAACAAATATATCAAGCAATTTTTTTTTTATTTTTTCATTTTGAAAATAGTTTTTAAAATAGATTTATCAAACGAATTTTTTTTTACTTCTCTCCTCAAAAACAGTTTTTAAACAGGTTTTAAAATGTATTTACAAAAGTGTTTTTAAAAATTAAAAAATAAAACTAAATCAAACGGGCCCTTAATTTGAGTTTTTTTTCCTATTCCTACACTTCTTTACTTTGCTGGATTCTTAGATGTTGATGAGTAATTGTTCCCACTATACATAACTGAATCAACATTCGTGAGAAATTGAAAAGGATGCCACATAGATCAAAATCCAGTCCAATTTACAGTTAGAAACAAACCATAGGAAAGACAAAACACAATGAGAAATGATGTTTGTACATGTTGTACATGTACAACATAGAGAGATAAAGAGAGAAGAGAGGGAAAAGAGAGAGAAATGTGGGATGTGATGAGTGATATGATGGTGAGAGATAGAGAAAAAAATGTGTTATATGAATTGTTATATATTTTTTGTTGTATGAAAAACTTATCTCAGGCACAATTTGGAACAAATCAGAGAGTCCAAAACAGTGTGTAGGAAAGTAGAGTCCCATTTATAGAGTAAAAAAAGAAATTCAGTCGAGAAATCCACCCTCACTGTCTTAGCCTCAGTAACCGTTGTGCAACATCTCCTTCCTCGCGCGCACAACCCTTTCTTTGTCGCACCACCGCGCCCTCACGTTTCTGCAACCACCGCGACAGCGCCTCTGTGTGCACCGCTTTGCCTCCGGTCGCCCACCTTCGTTCCGCCCAGCCACCAGCCATGTTGCCGCGCGCATCACCACCGAATCTCCGCCGTCCTCTGCGCATCCCGTCGTCGAGCAGAATGTGCTAGCAGCCGCATCCTCGTCCGCCGTCGTGCAAGCCATCTTCTCTTCCCCTTTCCCACGCGAGTTCCGCCGCCGCTGTCCACCACCGGCGCTGCGCGCGCACCACGGTTGTTCGTCTAGCCTCACCATCGTTGTTCTCCTTCCCCTTCTTTCGATCTCACCTCGACCGTCCTATGTCCCCGTCTGCCGCGCGCCACCTTAGCTGCAACCAGTCAGCGGCCGCGACCATGGCTTCTCTTCTTCCATGTCTTTCCCCTCCCCCTCTGGCTGCAACAGCCACTATGATGTCAACGGGGCGGGGCGGGGGCGGGTAGTTACTACCCGTATACATACCCGCTAAAATTAACGGGTAATCATGCGGGTAACGGGTATCCGTGGGTATTCACGGGTATCCATTAATATTTAAGAATTTAAATTTTATAAAAAAAAGAGAGAAAATGTTATGTAATATATTATAATATCATACTATATATATAAATAATCATTATATAATACCATTATGTGTTAATATATTAAGAATATCATCAAAAAATGATATAAAATAAATTATATCTCATCATAAAATGATAAAAAATTCTAATATTCAAATATATTTAATAGAAAAATATGTTTTAATGAGTATGCGGGTACCCGCGGGGCGGGTAGTATAATATCCGTCCCCACCCATTATATAAATATACGGGTACCCATTGCGGGTATATCCATGGGTACGAGTTTTTTTGACATCCCTATCTATGCCCCTTCCTTCTTCTTTCTTTACCTCTTTCTCTCTCTCAGGTTTTAGTTTCTCATTCCAAAAAAAAAAAAAAAAAACAGTGGGTGTGTGTTTTGAATGGGCGTGAAGGTTTTTTTTTAAAACCTTATCCAATTTTCCCTTTTTTAAAATAAGTTTTGTTTTCTTCTTTCTTTTATTTCAATTTCTTTTTTTTTTGGTAATTTTTATTTCAATTTCTTGATTTGTTTTAATTCATTGTGTACATGTGTTTATTATTTGGGTGTATGTTTTAAATTTCTATATATCATATAGTTGAATTTTGTGTTATTTTGTTTGATGTAAATACTAATAGTGTCTGGTAAATATTTGATCAATAATTTATATGCATGTTGTTTGTTGGTTTTTTTTTAATTGTAAATATTTGTAATTCAAAATTTCTTTCACTTTGTTATAAAAAAACTCCATTTGATTTTAATCCCATCCTACTTGTAAATATATTTTTAATGAACTTAAAATATTTTATTTTAATCCTATGCAACGATCAGATGAGTTAATTGAGCAGTGAATACTGACTTTAACTTTATCTATGTCGTAAGGGTTTATTGAGCAAACCAAGTGTTTGACTTGAACCCCGTGAAATTGATTATAATAAAATATTCCTTTTCAAAATTAAAAATTTCTTTTCAAAATGATAAAAAAATAGTTAAAAAATTATTTTCCGCAACGACCAATAATATTAATTGAGCACGGGATGTTGACTTTAATATTATTAGGATCGTAAGGGTTTATTGAGCAAACCAAGTGTTTGACATGAACCCCATGCGAATAAAAATCTTTCATAAAAGAACAAATTCAAATTCAAATCAATCAATCACGAACAATCTTTCCAAAAAAGAACAAATTCAAATTCAAATCAATCACGAACAATCTTTTAGAACTACGTGACTTTGAGTTCTCTATTGCAGCTCGGGATACACAGGAGCGGGAACCGGGCCCGTCAAGCCCAAATAAATATTTTTCTAAATTTTCCCATAATCTAGAAAATAAAAAAATTGTAAATTTGTTTGTAAGTAAAGTTGTAAATATAAATTGTAAATAAAAACATAGATTTTTTTAAGGGGTAAAATAAATATCTTTTTAAAAAGTTAACAAGATTTGCACAATTAATTAGAGGTAACCGTACGTCTTAGGACAGATAATACATTCCCTACGCATAATCGACTCCCGAATCCAAACTTGGTTTCGAAGACCATTTTTTTTAAAAGGGTACGACTTTTCTGATATTTTCCCTAAAAAATAAATATTTATGGCGATTTCATTAAAAACTACTCCCTCCGTTTCTTTTTAATAGTCGTTTTAGAGTATAAAATTTGTTTTTAAATAAATGTCGTTTTCATATACCAAGGCAACAATAAATGCTAATTTTTCATCTTTACCCTCTTCCAAATTTATTAACGGTGGAGCATTTATTGCATATGACTAGAAATGGTGGAGAACTTTAAATGCTTTAATGAGAGAGAGAAAAGGTATATTTATAAACAGTGGAGCTAAAAAGACACACTTATTGCATTTCTTAATCTATGTGCAAAAACCTTAAACGACATAAAAAAAGAAACAGAGGGAGTAGTATTTTTCAATATGACTAAACTAGCAAATTGGTCCCTGACTTATCAGGGACCATGCAGTTTAGTCCTTAACAAAGCTAAAATTCCCAAATAAACCCTGACCCCTTGCTCCGTCAAGCACTAAAGTATAAAATGGTTCTTTCCGTTAAAGCATGAGTGACGTGTCACGTTATCTGACACTTGGACCTTTGACTACCCACGTTGACCCTGGACGACGTCGTTTTGGTGTGGCACTAGGGTAAAAAATTGAGAATATAGTCTCTTAACTGCAAAGAGGTCGTTTCACTTCCCGCGTTTTCTCCGTGCCTTTGTAGAAAAGTCCTGAGGTTGCTGCACTATTAAAGACCGATTTCAAGTGATTTTCTCTGTGCTTTGAGGTTAACTACTGAAAGTTTCATGGCGTCATAGGTAATGTACCGATTATTCTATATCATTTCTGTGATTATAGTTTCCAAAATTAGGGATAGTGTTTTTTTGGTTTATTTTTTTGATTTTTTTTCTATAATGGATTGACGGCGTTAAGCTGAAGTTACTCTGACATGGATTTTTGGTTTAGTGGCTTATATGCATCCTGTGGTATACGTATGTGTGTTGGAATCTAGGTTTTTTGTTTTTTATTGGAAGGGAATAATGGGAGAGTGTAGTAATGGTCCCCCAATGTCCATCAATTCACTCTGGAACCCATGTGAATCTCTTTTGCCTGAAAAGTAGGGTACATTGCCATGTAGTTGATGTATTAAATATACACTGGCATGAGAATCTGTAGCTTTGTTTATTATAAATTGAACAAATATTATATAAATAAAGATATTATATTAAAAAATTAAATTTTTAATATTTTATAGTGGTATAATAAATTAAGATGTCTGCATACTGATTATAGTCTTCTATGTCCATGCAGAGAGTTGAAATTCACATTCACCATGGGAGCAATTTCAAGGAATTTAATGAGGGAAGGGTGAGGTATATGTGGGGGAAGATGGATGTGTGGCCTGATTGTGATGAAGATATGTTGGATGTGTTTAGCTTTAAGAACTTTAGCAAGGAGCTAGGCTATGATACCATTACCAATGTTTGGTGGTTGGATCCATCAAAGAAGTTTAAGGATGGGTTGAGTGTTTTGAATGAGGACAAGGACTTGCTGGAAGCAATTGAAGTTGCAAAAAGAAATGGAGGAGAGTTGCACTTGTATTATGAGCATCTAGCTTCAAAGCCAGATGTGGTGGACATCACAACTATATTAAGTGAAGTATTGAAAAGTGTTGATACAATTGATGATTCTGGTATTGATGAAATAGGTAAGGGGGAGTTGATGCTGGTAGTAAGGCTTAAAAAGTTGGTGAAAATGGTGGGAATGGGAGAGTCATTAAGGGAGGTACATAGAAGGGTGGGAAAGGCAAGGAGAATTTAGTTGAGGGAGGTGATCAAGGTAAGGGAATGGGTGAGGGACTCATTAAAGGAGGTACAGAGAAAGATGGGAAAGGGAAGGAGAAGTTAGCTGCTAGAGGTGATGAAAGAAAGGCAGGGGGTGAGGGAAATGTTGGCGAAACAGAAGGAAAGGGAGAAAGTGAGAATGTTGTTAATATGGCTCCTCCACAGTCTGCTGAAGGTTAATTATGTTTTTAATTTTTTACATTGTTAATTGTTGCAATTTAGTTTAATGTTATGTAAATATTAAATGATTAAATCACAGGGACAAGAAGTGGAAGTTAGAGAAAAGGGTTGAGAGTGAAAAGTCCAGCAAAGAAGGTCCAGTCATGTGCAAGGAGTGGAGTAAAGAGTCCACCCTAAAAAAGGCTTTTCAATCCTATACCTGAAGAGAAAAGAGGTATAGTAAAAAAATTTACATTGTGTAATGTTTTGATTTCTGAGTATTGTTTTTTGGTTATAGGGATTCCATGCAAACATGTTGTTGCTGCCATAGCATACAAGAATGGGAGGGCAGAGGATTATTGTCATGGTTGGTTGACTATGTCATCAATTACTGCAACCTATGCACACCATGTCAATCCACTGTAGGGGGAGCAGTATTGGGCACATTCTGACCAAACTCCACCATTGCCACCACCAATTAAGAAGGGACCAGGAAGACCAAAGAAAAATAGGAGGAAAGATGGCAATATTGAGACTAGGAATGGCACTAAACTGAAGAGAAGACTTGTTGACTTCACTTGCAGTGCATGTGGAGGGAAGAACCACAACAAGCTGACCTGTCCAGTTCTGAAAAAGCAAAGAATAGAAGAATTCAAGGCCCAATCAAGCAACACACCCTCTGCTGAAAATGGGCCTTCACATCCAAATGGGCCAAACACTCAAGCTGGATCTGTAACCACAAATGGAGCCCAGAATGAAACTCCACTTGCATCAACTGATGTTGGACCCATTCATTGTGGTCCAGAAGAAATTGACCTCTCTCAATCACAGCCTCCACCAATCATTCAAAGTCCATCAAAGATGCATACCATGCTGACAGATCAAAGCAACCAATTAGGAAAGCCCCACCCCACCAAGACAAACAAGCCCACCACCAGCTGCACCTACTCAGCAAGGGGATGACTCTGGAAAGGCATATCAGTTTATGCCAACTCCTGGAATGAAGAAGAAAGCACCTTGATCTCCACTGTTTTTTGGCCTAATTTATGTTTTTTGGCTAGTTTATGCCACATCTTTTTTTGGGAACAAGTATGACTTTGATGTGGATGAATTTATATTTTGTGTACTTTGGATAATTTCATTTCCATGTCAACTTTAAGTAATGTTTCTGGATGACTTTGATGTTGGTGAATTTATATTTTGAGTACTTTGGATAATTGAATTTCCATGTCAACTTTAAGTTATGTTTTTGGATGACTTTGATGTTGGTGAATTTATATTTTGAGTTCTTTAGATAATTTAATTTCCATCTCAACTTTAGGTAATGTTTCTGTATATTTCCAAGCTCCCTTTTGTTAGCTTAATTCATTCCAACATATGGTCAGGTAATAACCTCAAATTTGCTTTTCTATTTAAGCAGAAATATATCATTCACTAATGTTATTTGATAACAAACAAAATTCTCATTTTTTCATTGGGTTTTAAAGTTGTTCAACAGCAAATACTACAAGACACCACATAACATATCACATACTCAATGATAATCAATACTAAATATCTAGTTTTTCAGCAATACAACCATCATAAAACCCAGCACCATAGCACAAATACTTAGGCAACACAATAACATAATTGCCAAACATAAACTCCTAATTTGACATTCTAAATTTTTCAGCTTCTTGGTCACATTGCTCTTCCACTCTTCATCTTTAGTTTCAGCAATTGAAAATGTTGATGATGATTCATTCATGTTGTCTTCTTCACCTTCATTAGTATCCACCCATATGAAGAATTTGCATCTATAAGCAACCTACAAATGCCAGTAAATTTTGCTTAACAAAAAAGAACATTGAAGTAAACATATACCAATATAGCCAATACAAAGCATTACCATCAGCTTCGGGCACCCATAAAACCATCTCCCAGGATTTTTTTCAGTTGTTGAAACCCTAACCACTGCTTTCATATTGCAGATGCATTTTGGCCCACCACGCCCCCTGTGCAAAATTTGTGAACCTCTTGACCCACCACTATTATTCATCCTCTCCTTGTTGCTATTGATATGTATTCATTTTCTTTTTTCAGAAATAAAGGCAGTGACCAAAACAGAGCATCCTAACAAGGGGAAACCCAAGACAAATGGAAAGAATAGGAACAAGGGAAACGATAGAAATATCAGTAATGGAGAAGATTAGGGCAATTTGCAGTTGAGCATGCTAACAGTAAGATTGGAGAAGAGAAGAGTAGGGAAGAAGATGAAGAACAGAACGGTGGGGAGAAGAGAATATGATAAAGAAAGATGACCGTTATTCATGAGTCTTCATATCTGTGAAATTACACGCCAAAACGACGTCGTCCAGGGTCAACGGGGGTAGTCAAAGGTTCAGGTGTCAGATAACGTGACACGTCACTCATGCTTTAACGGAAAGAACCATTTTGTACGGTAGTGCTTGACGGAGCAAGGTGTTAGGGTTTATTTAGGAATTTTAGCTTTGTTAAGGACTAAACTGCATGGTCCCTGATAAGTCAAGGACCAATTTGCTAATTTAGTCTTTTTCAATTCCCATCCTTTTCACCGTCATGATGCCGGTTTTGAGAATACTCAAATAATTTATGGACCCAATGTTCTTTTATGAGGACTTGGGAATGGGTTGGTTGAATACATCATCGAATGTGACGTAATAATGCAGGGCCCAATCATACTCATTCACCATGATCCAAGCCAATCCTTTCATGGTGTGCCTTTGTCATTTGTCCTAATAATTACCGTGCTTGTTCACACACTTGTCCTCTTGATTTGAATTGAAGAGACAAGACAAACCATGGTCCCGTAGACAATCCCGATAGAATAAGTGCTCATGTGGTTTCTCGGTGAATTCAGAATCCATTCCAAATATTTGATTTTAAATCAATTTTATTCAATGTGATTTTTAATCGCTTATTTTAAACAATTGATTCTAAAGTCATTTTTACTAGACTAAATCAAACAGATACTACCTTTGCACAGAAAACTCATTGTTTTTATTTTTCTTTTTGACCAATTGTTTTAATTGGATCGAGTACACTAGAAATATAACATAAATCAATATAATTTTAGAGTGACATCCAGGTAGAATTCCGTTACATTATGGTGTTATCGGTATATAGTCGACAAGTTTTTTTGGTAAGTATATATTTGACAAGTTTTGATATATCTTATGTAGTTTCATTTTGGTGTTATTGGTTTTTGTTAATATTTGCTACAAATTTCTAGAATATGTTAGATAAGTGTAGAAAAAGCTAGATTTGTATATTAGTAACTACTAGATAGAAAATTTTAGAATTATGTAAACAATTAAATATAGATAGAGAACTCTAGAATAGATATCTCTAGAATTCTCTTGATAAAGCATGAATGGTGTGTTGAGGGCTATAAATAGGCCATGTATCTAACATGTGTAAGCAAGCAAGTAGTAAGTCATTTCTACCTAAAGCTATTCCAACTATTCCTCTAAGCTAGCTTTCCTTTCAACTAAGCCTATCAACATAAATTTACCTCCCCATCCTTTCTACCAATCAAAGAAGTTTTCACTATTTGATAATTCTAAAACTAACAGCTTTGAAATTTGATGTCATCAGACGTGGGGTTTCTCTCTTGAAGCTACTATAGGATTTACGTGTTGTTAGTTTCTGTCTTTGAGGCTCTAGAATTTTTTTTCGGATTGATCGTCTACAAGTGGAAATCTGTTCACAATTCATGATTAAAGCATTTTGTATATGTCTTTTTGTTTATAAAAATAATATATTTGATTTATAAAGTCATTATTTGGTATAAACTAGTATGTTCAAAACGAACGGATGAAGCTGTGACCATGACCCCGCTAGAAATTGATGGAATTGTTTTTTTTTAATATGGATGGGAATAATTAAGAAACCAATACACTACACTACCTAAGGGTGAAAACTGGAAAGTGCAAACTGGAAATTAAAGTAGAAACGCCCACACAATCAGCTAATGACAGTGGAAGTAACTTGCTTTATTCTTCCGTTTTTCCATGTTTCACCAATTGCTTTAATGTGCATTACTCCATAGGATATTTACAGCTCATATTTTGAGTTTATTTTTCTAATGTTTCTTTTTAACAGAAAATAGCAATTGAGAGAGAAGAAAAACAATGGAGTGATTGTAAGAATATTCTATTACTCTCTGAGGAAAAATATAAAGGTAAGGTAGCAATTTATACACAAAAAAAAATCAGGCTAATCCTAACAGAATTTGATATGCAAAATCTGGTATCCCACTACTACTCTATAGCTGTACAAAAAAAAAGAATCGGCAGCAAGAATAAAATCTGCTAGGAAGGCAAATAGCAAAAGGAATTTGTCTCTATCTCAGTTTCCTTTTTCTTTTAGGTGACACATGTTTTCTTGTAGTTGACACGTGTCCCTTTCTTCTATTACCCCCTCGCAAGCTGGGGAGCAAATGTTAATGAGACCCAGCTTGGGACAAATGTATTGAAATAGCTAGGAGATAGAGCCTTGGTGTGTATATCTGCAACTTGTTCTGTGGATGAAATGGGAAGTAACCTTATCAATCCTTTCTGAACCTTTTCTTGAACAATATGGCAATCGATCTCTATGTGTTTGGTCCGTTCGTGAAAAATGGGATTAGCTGCAATGTGCTATGCAGATTGATTGTCACAATAGAGAAGAGCTGGCTGCTTGAATTCAATTTTAAGGTCTTGCAGGAGATATGAGAGCCACTAAATTTCACAAGTCACCGCTGCCATAGCTCGATATTCGCCTTCACAAGAGTATCTAGATACAATACTATGCTTCTTTGACTTCCAGGATATAAGAGATGATCCAAGGTAGATGCTAAAACCAGTTACTGAACGCCTGGAATCTGGACAAGTGCCCCAATCACTGTCACTATAAGCTTTTAATTGCAAAGTTGAATTACAAGGGAAGAATAATCCGAGACTTGGAGAACCCTTTATGTATCTTAAAATTCTCAAGGCTGCTTGGTAATGAATCACAATTGGCTTAGAGAGAAATTGAGAAAGTTGTTGGACTGAAAAGGCAATATCTGGTCTAGTGTTTGTGAGATACATTAATCTTCCAATTAATCTTCTATATGCTGCGACATCATAATACATTTCACCAGAGAATTGTGAAAAAGATTTAGTATTGTCCATAGGAGTAATGGCTGGCTTGCAACCCAAAAGCCCAGCTTCGGATAATAGCTCCAAAGCATATTTTCTTTGATTCACTGTAATTCCATTTTTGTTCCAATCCACCTCTAACCCAAGAAAGTATCTCAACTTTCCTAAGTCTTTAATTTTGAAAGATTCATCTAAAGCCTGCTTGATTCGTAGAATTTCACTGTTATCATTTCCAGCCAAAATAACATCATCAACATATACTAATAAGGCAGTGAAAGAATTCTCAGAAGTCTTTGTGAATAAAGAGTAGTAATTCATAGATTGATTATAGCCAGCAGCGAGTAAAAAGGAAGACAGTTTGGCATACCATTCTCTGCTGGATTGTTTCAGACCATATAAAGATTTCTGTAACTTGCACACTTGCTCCGGTAAAACTGAATCAAGGCCAGGAGGAGGGATCATGTAAACTTCTTCTTTTAACTCTCCATGTAAAAAAGCATTGTTGATATCTAACTGCTCCAGTTGCCAATTAAAAATAGAAGCTAAAGAGAGAAGTAGCCTCACTGTTGTCATTTTTGCAACTGGTGAAAAAGTATCCAAGAAATCAACTCCTTCAGTTTTGGTGTAACCCTTGGCTACAAGCCTTTCTTTGTATCTTTCAATTGAACCATCAGCTCTATGCTTCACCTTAAAAACCTATTTGCATCCGATAGGGACTTTACCTTCTGGAAGATCAGTAATTACCCAAGTTTGGTTTGTTTTCAGAGCAGATAACTCAGCTTGAATTGCCTTCTTCCAACAATCATGCTTCATTGTTGTTGCATATGAGCTCGGTTCAACATGTGAGGATAGGGACATAACAAAAGAAGAGTAAGTAGGTGACAAACAATTATAAGACATAACAGATGATAAAGGATATAAACAATGTGATTTAGTATCAGTGTGAAAATTGCAGTAATAGTCCTTTAAATATTCAGGGGGTTTCCTATTTCTGATGCTATGTCTGGTATGTTTAGTATTTTGCTCAATGGTGGGCTCATCATGTTCTGTTGTTGCTTACTGAGATGTGGATGCATCAGAAATAGGAGTAGAAATGGATGGCTGTGGTTCAGGATGAATGCTGTGATTTGTTTCATGTGTGATGGGTTGTATTTCTGGGATAGGTGAGGCAGGATTATTAACATCACTTCTGTTGTCTTCATTTTTGAAATAAGGAAAAATGTGTTCATAAAAAATGACATCTCTTGATACAAGGAGTTCCCTGGTTGTGATATTTAATAAAATGTATCCTTTAGTTCCAGCTTTAAAACCAAGAAAAACACATTTATGGGCCCTAGGATCAAACTTAGTCATATGTGTAGAAAGACTATTAGCAAAGCATAGGGATCCAAACACTTTTAGCTGCTTAAAATCAGGATCAGATTTATAAAGAACTTTGTGTGGTGAAATGTTTTTCAAAATGGGAGTGGGAAGAATATTAATAATGTGTGTTGCATGCAATATGGCATATGACCAATATATCTTAGGTAAATTGGACTGCAACATCAGAGCTCTTGCTACATTCAGCAAGTGTCCATATTTTCTTTCTGCAACACTGTTTTGCTGAGGTGTATTAACACATGTAGTTTGGTGAATTATTCCCTTAGTATTATAAAAATCTGTCATGAAAAATTCTGTGCCATTATCACTTTTAATAACCTTTATGCTAGACTCAAACTGGGTTTGAACATATGCAACAAAATTCTGTAATATTTTTGCTGTTTCAGATTTCTGTTTTAGCATGAAAATCCAAGTATAGCGTGAGTAATCATCAACAATAGTAAGAAAATATTTGTGACTGTGACACCCTTCTACCCTAAACTCTTATACGTTTAATAAATTGAAGTGTAGAAAAGGTAACGTCCCACAATGGGTAAAAGGTTCACATAACTCTCTTATTAAAAACCTCTTTAGTTCGAAAACAACTTAATTAAAATAAAATAAAACTCCAATGTATTCAAATACTTATGCAGCGGAATTTAAAAAAATTATAAAAGTAACTAAACATCCTACTTGTTGTGCAAGGCATCTAGAACAGTTTACAAAAACCTTCCTAACTAGAAACATAAAGAAACAACCCTAATATCTTGCCCTGATGTCACATGTATCAGAACACACTCCCTTTACTCAAAACTGGACACCAGTCTTGTCATCCTCAATACCTGTAAAAATATCCACAATATAACGGTGAGGAAAAGAATACTACTCATACATACACATAGGAGGCTACCCTATCCTCACCCACATATAAATAACATCATCATTCGCCACACCACATACCCAAAACATCACATAAATCATCAGATAATTCTCATACCATCATTCACCAAAGGAATCACATACTCTATTTTCACACATAAAGGCTCAATCATCATTAATACTCACAACATCATTATTTACTCAGTTTCATCATCAAATATATCTCATATATACATCCATCATGTATGCACCAAAACTCATCATCATCATATTATAACTCAATTCATCATTAAGTATAACTCATCATCACATGCACCAAAACTCATCACCTCACCTACCCAAAGATCATGACTTGGAACTCCGCACAATGGGTGCACCTCGTCAATCACTCTAGTTAGTACCAAGATAGTCTACCGGTGTCACGACACACCATCCGATAGGTTGTACCCCCTCTATGGGCCCGTGCATCGAACGCCTCATCTTGATCCCCTGAGTTGTACCCCCTCTATGCGCCCGTACAACTCAGTTCACCTCCTGAATTGTACCCCCTCTATGGGCCCGCACAATTCAGGTCTCATCACATATGCTCAAGGCATCTCTCCTAAGTTGTACCCCCTCTATGGGCCCGCACAACTTAGGTAACATCATCATCAAAAGGTGATATACACCATCATCATGCATTATTATGCTCATCATTAAGCACCATCATCATAAAGTGATATACACTATCATCATTAACATCATCATCAATAAGTGATATACACTATCATCATTAACATCATCATAACATTCACCATCATCATTAATCACATTGCATATTATGCACACCAAAACATCATCAATCACATGGCATATTCACCGATCATTATGCACACCCAATCATCATCAATCACATTGCATATTCACCGATCATTATGCACACCAAATCATCATCAACACCATAATCATAATAAAGCATTATTAAACAACATCAATCATCATCAAGCACTTAGGATCTCAAAATCCACTCTGGTAATTGATTACCAACCTCTAGTAATCGATTACCTGCAAACAAGGTCTCTGGTAATCGATTACAACCACCTTGTAATCGATTACCTGCAACCAAACACTTTGGTAATCGATTACAGCATCCCTGTAATCGATTACCTGCAAGCAATCTCTCTGGTAATCGATTACCACAATCCGTTAATCGATTACGAGCTAACAAACAACACTTCTGGGCTACCCAGAACACACTCGTAATCGATTACACACCCTGTTAATCGATTACCCGTGACGCAGATCACAGTTCGCACGATTTCTAACGCTTCTAAATCACTCTAATCAATCTTTAATCACTCCTCTTTGCTAAAACATCAATCATAGTCGATTATATTCATCAAAACTCATCATAAGCATCAATCCTTAACAATTTATATGGTTTTCCTATCAAAACCCCAAATCATCAACCCTTTATTAACCCCTTTTCGCTATTCTCATTATTCTCAATCAATCCACTCAATATTCATCAAGAATCATAAAACTACTCATCAATCATAGGTTTTCATCATCTATATTCAATACAAACATTAATCAATTCGAATTTTAAAGCCTTAGAGGGTCTTATGGTTGCCCTCACTACCCAAGCACCCCTACATGCATATACAAGCAACACTCTCTTCCCCACCGTACCTTAAGCGAAGATCGATTACAGCAAGGAAGTCCCTTTCTTGGTTCTTGATGCTCACTCTGCAACAATCCCCTCTTGAGACTTGGTTTCTCCCCTCCTCAGCGTTTCGCTCTCTGATGATCATACGAATAAGGATTAGGGTGAACTAATAATCCCTCCTTACTAGAATGCCTAATTGAGCTTGGGCCCACTCTCAACCCCTTATCTTCTTTTTAAAATGAAGTAGCTTTATGGATAAAACTAATAATAATATTAATCCTATTATTTATTCATCTATTTAATTAATTATTTCCTCTACTTATTTATTTAATTTAATTAATATTTTACTTAATAAAATTTAGGATGTTACAGTGACCATGAATGGAAGGAATTAATATGGACCCCAAAGATCAATATGTATTAAATCAAAACATTTGACAGATTTTGTAATACTAACAGGAAATGGAAGTCTCCTTTGTTTAGCATAATGGCAAATATCACAAACATGAGATTTACTACTTTTGACAAAAGGGAAGTCACTATTTATCACATCAACACATCTATTTGAAGCATGTCCAAGGCAAAAATGCCATAAAGTTTCATGATTAGTAGAAGCAACATTAATAGCAGTGGTGAAATGGGACGAGGTCTTTGGAATCTTGGTGAATTGTAGTGTTTGGTGTGAAGGGACCCTGAATATGTAAAGTCTATCAAGCATTTCAGCTGAACCAATCATCTTCAATGAATTCTTGTCCTGGATAAGGCAATGAGTGGAATCAAAAGCAAGAACACAAGATAAATTATTGGTCAATTTTGCTACTGACAAAAGATTGAAAGAGAAACATGGAATATATAAAACATCATGTACAACATGATTTTGAGTGAGTAAAATACTACTAGAATGACTTGCAACAACTTGATTACCATTTGGTAATTTGACATGTACAGGTTTGATTTGGTGAAATGAAGCAAAATATGACAGTGAGGAACAGATGTGGTCAGTGGCACCACTATCTAGAATCCAAGAACTATAAAGTGAAACAGAAGAGATTTTACCATTGTGGCTGGACTGCACAGAAGAAGAAGGAGGAGGAGCAACTGAAACTTGATTGGAAACATTGTTGCTAACTTGTGATTGTTGTAGAAGGGCCAATAGACCTTGATACTGCTCTTGTGTGAAACCAATTTGGGTTAACTGTTGATTTTCCATTAAGCTTTCAGTCCCTTTCTGATCACCATCAGGTTCATCACTCTTTAAGA
The DNA here is from genome assembly GCA_026901365.1 of Sesbania bispinosa. Classification (NCBI taxonomy): domain Eukaryota; kingdom Viridiplantae; phylum Streptophyta; class Magnoliopsida; order Fabales; family Fabaceae; genus Sesbania; species Sesbania bispinosa. The sequence goes on along the minus strand of QLOH01001136.1, from coordinate 27,021 downwards.
TGGCATTGGCATGGAATTGGTCACGGTTCTGATTTTTGAATTTAAAGTAAGGTGGAAAACCATGCTTTCTGTAGCATGTCTCTACTGTGTGATCAAGTTTACCACAGTGAGTGCAGACTTTTGTGTTATTCCCTCGCCCATAATTGCCCTTTGAGTGTGGATAATTTCCTCTTCCAGCACCTTTGTTATTCTGAAAATTCCCTGCACCAGCTACAGCCATGGCCTTTGATTGGTTTGTTACCTCACCAAATATCTGCCTCTCCTGCTGAATAACTAAAGAGAATACATGGTTAAGGGATGGAAGGGGATCCATAAGCAATATCTGGGTCTTAACAGTGGAAAAATTATCATTCAGTCCCCTTAGAAACTTAATAATATGATCTTGTATTCTGTATTTGTTGACATTGACAAGAGCATTGCAAGTGCATTTGATGGCACATGAACAAGCAGGTGGTGGGCGAAAGAGATCAAGTTCATCCCAAAGGATTTTTAGTTGAGTAAAGTAATCTGTGACATTCAACTCTCCTTGTTTGAAAGAAGAAATCACATCTTGAATATCAGAAATCCTGATCATGTCCCCTTGGGAGAACCTTTCTTTAAGATCATTCCATATCTCAAAAGCATTGTCCATGCAAATAATGCTTTGAGATATAGAAGGTGACACAGCTTTAAGTATCCAGGAGACAACTAACATGTTGGCTCTTTCCCAGGTGGAAAATAATTGATTAGTACGACTAGGGACAGTTATGGTTCCATCAATGAAGGCTATTTTGTTTTTGGAAATAAGACTCGTGCGGAAGGATCGAGACCAATGGTGGTAGTTTGGTCCCTCAAGGAGGTTTAGGACGATAAGAAAAGATGGGTTGTCTGATGCACTAACATAGTAGGGTGAGCTGGGATCTAAGGAAGGGTCAGTGTTGCGAATTTCTTCCATGAGAATGTAGCAACCAGAGCTCTGAATAATTCAGAGCTCTGATACCATAACAAAAATTAGCAATTGAGAGAGAAGAAAAACAATGGAGTGATTGTAAGAATATTCTATTACTTTCTGAGGAAAAATACAAAGGTAAGGTAGCAATTTATACACAAAAAAGAATCAGGCTAATCCTAACAGAATTTGATATGCAAAATCTGGTATCCCACTACTACTCTACAACTGTACAAAAAAAAAATCAGCAGCAAGAATAAAATCTGCAAGGAAGGCAAATAGCAAAAGGAATTTGTCTCTATCTCAGCTTCCTTTTTCTTTTAGGTGACACATGTTTTTTTTAGTTGACACGTGTCCCTTTCTTCTAATACTTTTTTAATTCTTAGAAAGAAAAAAAATCCAATTATTTGAAAATACCAGGTAGAAACCTAACGGGTTTACAAATTTAAATTCCACCATATAAAATTACTCCTTCTATTCTATTTTAATTGTCATTTTAAAGAAAAAATTGTCTCTTTTCATTTATTATTTTATAATTTTAAGGATTATTTAATTCTTTTACTAAATATATTCTTTACAATTATTATTTAAATGACTTAAAATAGGTACAAATCATTTAATATAAATAGAATAACTTAATTAATGAATTATAAATAATATAATAAAAAATTAATTAAAATAATTTATAAAAATAAGAGAATTAATTATATTTTTAATTTTTGTGTAAAATCATGAAAAAAAGTAAAAATAAAGTCGGATGGAAGGAGTATATTTTAGCCGTGCATGTGATTATGATTAATTGAATGGCCACTTGAACATCTGAGTCAAATTGGTTCTTTTCCTATGAATCGACACTTGTTCCATCCATATATTTCGGTTTCAAAAAGTACGTCCATCGTTATTATTTGACTTCTACTCAACTTACGTCATCCATATATTTCTGTTTCAAAAAAGACAATCGTATATTAAAAAACTCCATCATATATTTCTGCTTCATATCTCTCGTTTCCTTTTTGTGTCGTATACAGTAATCACGCGTTTTCCAACGTTCTCATCCCTATTAATAATAATAATAATATTTACTACAGTTCTATTTATAGGGTTTAGGGTTCTAGAAGCATTTATTAATTTTTTTATATATATCTTATTAATCATTAAATGTCTTGAAGTGACACAATTATCACGATAGTGAAATTTAATTTGAAACAAGAATAAACTTATAATTTTACAGAATATTTTCTTAAAAATCAACGCATTAATTACCTAAAACGTATTTTCTTAAGAAGTGTGTTTTTATCTTAATTGTCTTGTAAATAGAACCGGAAGGAATAATAATGATGATAATGATTTTAATTTTATAATCGACGCTTAATTCTTCTCTCACTCCTCCCCGAAGCAGTCGACATAACCACCTCCGGCCAACCATGACGGCGGCCGGCGACGAGATATTAATGAACAGGGAAACAAGAAAATGAAGAGATTAGAACATGGAATATGGATCAAAGGTGTGATGTGAGAGAAGAGAGAGAGGGAAAGAGCAGGAACCAATAACAGGTAAAATAAATTAAAAGAGACATAATTAATTAACTTGATAACTTTGATCTCATGATGATACACAATACATGCAGGCGGAGAATTTAAAAGAAAAAAAAAAAAAAACAAAAGATGATGATACCAAATAAGATGGAGACTTTATTCATCATGAGATCTGATGAGAAGATTCATCCACTGCTTGACCTACGGCCAAAAACCTTCTGAATAGTGGGCGATGTTGTTCCCGAGGCAGAGGTTGTTGTTGAAGAAGAAGAAGGAGCCCTACGGCCAAAAACCTTCTGAATAGTTGGCAATGTTATTGTGGTCCTTGTGGAGCTTGAAGCACCGGACTGGTCAGCCATGTTGGAAAAAAATAATAATTAAAAGAGCTAAATAAATGGAGGAGAAGAATATTTAGAAAAAGAAGGCTAGAGCTTGCATGATATGAGAAATTAGAAATGGTATTTATAGCAATTTAGGAAGATTCTAGATTTGTTAATTTTGCCTAGCTAGATAGTACAGTAGTATTGCATTCATTAATTTCAGTACTCTCTCATTAATTTACATTCCAATTACAGTAAATTCTAGAAGGAGAAGATAAGTTTTACCGTACAGCTACATCTTCTATCTCACATAAATGTCGGGAGCGCCCTTTGCTTATGTAATGTATTACGTAATACTCCAGCTTGACTAGTAATTGAATCAATACAGTATTTACTTTCAGTTTCAGACAAAAGATTGGAACTTAATGACAAGTCCAGCTCCATGTGATGCAACTTGGCGTCAATCATGAAAATTTATGACTTTGACAAAAAAAAAAAAAAAGAAAAGTTATGACTCTTATCTAGATGAAGAAAATATATAGTTACATTTCTTTTTCAAAGAAAGAGTTGATAATAATTAATTTAATTTTATTGGTTATGATCAATTAATATGGGTCTTTATCATGTTACGAAGAGCATGCGCTATGAGACCTCACCAATGGATGGTATCAAAGTTCAACGCCACCCCCACATGGAGCGAGACGCTGCCTTGCTGCACCATAAAAGATTGAAGAGAGGTGGGGCGGTCTTTAAAAAGCTCCTCACTCTTAAAAATAAGCTGCTGAAAGCTCCTATTCTGTGTGTAAAAAATAAGTTGTTTTTTCTTTCGAAGAGGTTTTAGCCAGAACTGTTTGGCCAGCTTCTCCTTAAAAGGAGAAGAAAAACTCAAAATAAGCTGAGTCAAACATACACTTAATCGAGATTTGATTGAACTCATTAATTACTATATTAATCTTCAAATAAAAGAATAAACAACAAAATAGATTCAACCTAATATACAATTCTACAGGTATTATTTATATAACTAATGATTTTGTTCAAAAGATAATTCTCATTAGAATTAATTGGATATTTGATGATATTGTAACTCATATGGATTTAATTAGTATACACTATAAGTGTAAAGAAATTTACACAGACATCCAATGGTGTGTCGTCACATCAATTAATGAATGTGACACCTCATGCGTTATTAAATTCAATAAATGATGTGACAGTATATCATTGGATGTTTGTGTAAAATTTCTTTACACTGACCGTGCATACATATTAAACTCAACTCGTATATTTAAAAAAATGATCTAATCTTAAATCATTAATATAATTAATATTGTGATATAAATTGTTGCTTACTGTAATTGATCTAATTATGCATAATTACCAATTCCTCAAATTTGATTTTTTTTTTTCAAATGAAAACATTATTATATATACTACTATACAAATGTAAGATATATAAAGTATGTTATAGTACAATACATTATAAATAATATAAATATATATACGATAATAAGGTGAAAAGGTAATATTAGTTCTTCATTATTGAATAACTTTTAAATGAATCTTATTAAAATAAACTTGTTTTTTGGACGAGATCATATAAAATTTACATAATCATATATAAATAATGTCTTTAAAAAAAATACGTAACTAGTAAATTGATGCATGAATGGAAGATGTTAAAGTGGGATCCTCTCGAGTTAAAAATAAATTGGAGAAAATCTTAACTGTAAAAAAACTTTTATATAAAAAGAAAAAAATTAATGCATGATGGTTGCGGCTAGGGCTGTGTAAAAGCCCATCACCGACCGTGGCCCGATTTACCCGAACAAAAAAAATGTTCATCGGGTGGGTTAAATTGGGTTATCGGTTATCGGGTGACAAAAAACAGATTTGAATGGTTATTGTCGATCGGGCTCGGGTGAGAAAATAAAATTCGTCGGTGACAGACCCGACCGACATATACAAAGTTATAAAAGAAAAATGGGCTAGGCCCAATTACTCACAGCAGAAGAGCTGCTCTATCTAACCCTAGATATAAATACTCTCTTTTTCTCTCCCTTCTCATTTCTCATTCACCCCAGCCGCTGCTCTAACTTTTCTCTCAACACCAAAGGCTCTCCATCACCATACCTCCCTTTATTCTCTTCGTCGGCCTCCACCATCCAACTATCTCCAGCGTCACGACGTCCACCATCTCCAGCGTCATGGCGTCCACCTCCCACCGCTCATTGTCGCACCGTCCCGGAGTCCAACGCCCAGCTTCCCAATCGTCTCGAAGTCTCACATTCACCATCTCCAGCGTCACGGTGTCCCACCGCCCACCGTCCAATGTCCAGCATCCACCATCCCGGAGTCCAACGCCCAGCTTCCCAACCGTCCCGTCATCCTGCGCCCATAATCTCCACCGTCCCGGAGTCTAACTTCCAGCGTCTCCACCACATCTGAGATTTTGTCTTTGGAGGAGGAAAATTGAGTTTTTTTTTTTTTTCTTGTTTGTTTTTTTTCTGAGATTGTTTCTGGAGGAGGAAAACAAAATAGATTTAAAGTTTTGATTTGCATGCAGGATTTGGTTGAATCCCTGACCATTAGTGGTTTGAATTTGAAGATATGATTTTGAAGTTATGGAAATCAGATGAATCTGTAGATATTTTTTTTAATTGATATTTTTTTTTATAATTAGAAGAATATCTGTTGCAATATTAAGTGAAATTGTAATTCTGATGGACTTATAAAATAAAGGTCTAAACAACAATGATCTGAGCCCCAAACTGTTTTATTTTTATTTTTATAAAGTTGCAAAAAAAAAAAAACTTCAAATCATTATAAGATAAAAAAGTTAATTGGGCCCAAATTAATCTGAAATAACCCACCCGCGGTAACTGAAACCCGAATAATCTGAAACCCGAACAATCCGAGCCCATTTTCGATCGTGATTGGGCCTTGTATTAGTAAGGTTGGTTTGGTCGGATTAGGATTTTTGGGCCCAAATCCGACCGCTGCACACCTCTAAGTGCGGCTGTTCCAGGGGAGAGGGCTGTTCCAGGGGAGAGGACCCTAACGCGTCAAAGTGATCATTGTTGGGCCCCACTTAGATTATCTCCCACGGTCCCAACACACCAACATCAAGCATCATTTGAACGTAGAAAAGAAAAAATAAGCACGACAAATGTCATAGTAAATCAGGGATAAAGTCAGGAAATTATGTCAAGTGATCAATATTATTATTTTTTCTAATTAATGACCGTAAATGTAATTTATTATTTATATATACAAAAAACTAGGAAATTTTAAATAAGATATAAAATATTAAATTAAGATAAACACTCAAATTATATATATAATAAATAATTTATATATATTTTAAATTATTTTAATTATTATTAGATTTTAATTATTTATATTATTTATAGTAAAATATTTTATTAGTGAAAAACTCAATAAGAATTTAAAATTTATTAAATATATATATATTATATATATCTACATATTATATTTTTATTTAGAAAATAAAAATTAATTTTATATAATAAAACTTATATAAATATGTCTTTTTATATCACTTTACATTAATCAAGTGTCTAAACAAAATACTTCTAATTTAATAAATTAACATATTATTACCAATTAATTTATGAGCTAATTTTATCAATCATAACTTATATATATCTCCTAATTAGACTTTCATTACATAATTTTATCCAAAAAATTAAATATATATAATTTAAAAAATAATAAAATTTAGGGGAACATGTGGCCCAACGAGGCTCTCTGCTCATGAGCCCCACACAAGTAATCAAATCAATTATGTTGCTTCGAGGATCTGGTCTAATCCACTATAAGAATTTGGGTTTTTAGGTGTGAAAACGTAGAGATGACTACATACGTCGCTACTAGTGACGGCTACGTCGTCGCTACAACATTAAATGCGAAGTTTAATGCGTAACTGTGCCATTAATACGTTGTGACAGCCTGGTCGTCGCTAGCTAGGTTTCGTATTATAGCGACGGTCTGGCCATCGCTTCACTGAAAAAATCAATTTTGCTGAAAATTAAAAAATATACATAGCGATGACCTAGCCGTCACTACATTGTTAATTAAAAATTAAAATTGGTGCGTCTGCGTATATTTTTAACGTAGTGACGACCAGTAAGTTTAAAACTTGTGCGCACAAAATATTTCCCCCCCTCTTCTTCTTCTCCTTCCTTCTGTTCTTCTCCTGCAGCCCCTTCCTTCCCTACCTCCGGCCACCTACTCCCCTCTCCCTCTCTCTCGTTCAACTTCAATTCCTCACCGATTAAACACTCTCCCTCGTACAAAGGTTCAATTTGAACCGATCAGAAGCTCTGTTACTTGCCTCTTGTCCCTTTATCCCTCCTCCCTCTTCCTCCTCTGCCGTCCCCACTTACTAGCCGTCATCCAGGTAATTATTAATTAATTTATGTTTTTTTTAATTATAGTTATATAATTATATAGTTAGTTATTTAATTATATAGGTACTTAATATATATGGTAGTTATTTTAGTTATATAGGTAGTTACTTAATTAATTTTTTTTTTGTAATTATAGTTATGTAGTTATTTATTATATAGTTAATTATTTAATTATATAGGTATTTAATTATATACGTAGTTATTTTAATTATGTAATTTATTTAAATAGTTATTTTATTTAGATTTTAAAATGTTAAATTAACCTATTTTATTAGATTTAGTTCATTAAATTAACATATGCTTTAGAAATGTTTGTAGGCTGCTTATTGTTATTTTGTTTGTTTCTATTTTTTATTTTATATGTATTTTTTTTTAATATTTCATTTAACCTTATAAAAATTAGGTAAATATGTTTCGTACGCGTGGTCGAGGTGGACAGAAGGTCCCACCCAGTAGAGGAGGTCCATCCCTCCAGGCGAGCTTGTTGCACTGGCAGCTCGCGCACAAGTGGGCGGAGAGACCAAAACAATACTCTCCCTGTGCAGCTGCCAGAGCATTCCTTCTTCCTCGGCCCCTCCAACATACATGATGCGCACCCCTGCAGAGGTTGCCGAACCTGTTGCAATCAGTTGCAACCTTCATCGACCTAATGACGATCATCCTTACTTCGAGATATCAGGAGGTTTCCCCTGAGGTGCAAGATGACCTGCCACATCTTTCTGACCCCAAGGGTGAGGAGACCTGGGGAGGGTCTTTTGGCCTGCTAAGGCCTCTGATGAGTTCAAGGGGAAGTCCGCTCGTAATAAGAGAAATAGGGCTTTTTGTCGAGCTGGAGCAGTCCACACCACGGGCCACAAGGCCCACATAGAGGTGACTTTGAATAAGGTATGTAAAAACCTACCCTTCTACATTATCTTTGTATTTGTAATTAAAATAATTAATTAGTGTAATTTTTCTGTGTAGCGACGACAACTTGGGTGGGATGTAGTTCCCGATGAGTTTTTTGTGGCCACCCACACAAAAAGGATGGTGATTGGGTAGACGACCGAGTGCAGTCCACACATGTAAGGAAAAATTATGCTCAGCAGTGTTTTTTTATATAATTTGATATATTTGCAATTGAATAACTAACTAATTATAGGTTCATCTCTACTCAACGGACAAATTACCAGGACCGCCTGAGGGAGGTGGAGTTACAGATATGGAAGGATGTTGCTGGTGGAAAGACTCGAGGCCACTGTTATGGCACCGGGGACTTGTCAAGCAACATTCGTTCTGGTGTGCTCAGCCTCACTCAAGAGTCTCGGGCCCATACCAACGGGAGCGACGGGTCCTCGGCATTCGTCTGATGAGACGTTGAGGCAAGAGGTCATCGAAGCAAAGCTGCAAGCCAGTCGAGCATAAGAGAGATGGGTGATGGTTTGGCGATTAGGAATCGGCAGACCCTGAGAACAATCATGCCAACAAGAAACGTATCCACTCAGTTCATAATGATTCTTGTATGCATGCTGACTCACTATAAAAAAATGCTTTGTGAATATGCCATATGCTGGTTTTACTTCCACCACCAGCTGCTGCTTCAGCTCCAGCTCCAGCTCCACTCCCCCGGGAAAATAGGACTGTCCCCAGGCCACTGTAAATATGTCAAGAACTGGTCTGGAGTTATGCCAGGGTAGGGACCCCGTACATTATGGTGTAGGTACTCTCCTGGAGGTGGAGATGTCCTCTATGAGTGGATGTATTTTGCTAATCTGCTCAACTACTTCATCATTAGTTGTGAGGTTTGGTGGTGATGCAGGTACAGGCTCAGGTTTTTTTTTTTCTTCTGCTGGAGGTGAGGGGGGCTGCTCTTACTGTTGCCCAGCTTGTTGATTCTCAGTTGGGTTTGTTCAGTAATGCTTAATGTACCTCTTGTTGATGGTTGGTCTGATTTTTGCGGTTGGGTTGACCTCCACCCCTTGAGCTTAACATAAGGCAGTAATCAGAACAGGGAATCCTAAAGCTCCCTTTGCCTTTTCAATTGTTTTGTTCACTTCTGAGCGAACAAATTTGTGCATTTCTTCAGAAATGATTGTTGCAACATCCACAGAAATCCTCTTCTTCATAATGCAATAGAGGAGGTGACACCTGGGGACATTCAAGTCAGAGACATGTCCGATTGACATTATGTTGGCCAAGAAGAAAGTCATCCAGACTTGAGCAATTGTCTTCATGTCCCCCCTGAGTATTCCGAGAGGATTGTCGCTTTGTCCTAACTGATAAGAACTGTTGCGGATGCATAACTTTCTTACCACATCTTCTTCATTATAGGCATCTCTGGTTTCTCCTCAGCCTCTGATAGGTACAGTGAGCCCCCCTTTTCTAGTTGCAATGGGTTGCCTAGGAATTGATTGATCGCATCCCGATCATAGGCTATCCATCTTCCTGATATGAACCTTGAGGTTCTATTTTTATGGACCTTAGAAAATTCTGATTAAAATTCAATACTTTCCTTGATGAACACTTTTCTAGACATTTCAATATTTTTCTTTCTTTTTTCTTTCTTTTTGATACGTTCTTTTTCTTTTTGATACTTTCTTTTCTTTTCTTTTTGATGTACGCAAGCAATAAAAATAAGAATTGTAAAGGAAAGATAACAAGAATATAACCAATAGCAAATGTATCCTAATGAGGCTTGAAAATTAAATCACATAAAATTCAAGAACACGTATAGGAGAACTATGAAATTGATCAAGACAGATGAAATAGAAGATATAAGAAAACAGATAAATGGACGTCACACTTTCATGAATTGAAATATAAGTCCATGAAGATGTTCACACAAAGGTATATGAACCTTTGATAACCTTCACTCTTGACTAGCAAGAAAATTAGAGAAAATCACCCTCTCAAGTAAGAAAATCACTTTCTAAATTTGCAGCAATTTTTGCATAAAACTTTCATTCTCCTTTGTGTATGCATGATGCATGTATTTATAGGGTTTTACAAGGTTAAGAAGGCCATGCAGCCAGCTACATTTCTCACGCCCTAAAGACCCCAAAATACCCCTCAAATAAAATTCCATGCAACCTTACACAATTAACTAGGAATTAAAACAATTAAGCAAAATAAACTCTACTAAACTAGGCTTATTTTGGCCGCATCCTTGGACCAGATTCATGGGCACATGGAACCTCCATTTGTAACTTACAAACATGGCTTAATTTAGCTAATAAATCAGCCATGTGTGGCCGCCCAAAAACAACGATAGTCTTCATGAGTTGGCTGCCAACTTCATTGCTATTCATGCTCCAATTCAATGGCTTGTTGGAACTCTTTTATGGCTCTTTAATCAGCAGAATTCTGCACATGTTTCACGCCTATTTTGCTGACTCATGAAACTCCATGTAGCTCAAAACTTGGCCAGATTCATGCACTAGGACAACCCCCTTCCAACGGCTAGAAACATGAAGTTTAATGCTATTACATTCATGTTTTGTAACCCCCCAAGTAGGAAACATAACCACCCAAACCATTAAGCCTATTGTCTCGTAACTTCTCTAATATTATTGAAACAAATTAAAAATAGAATTTTGCAAAATAAAGAAAGAAATGGCCGCCCCACATGCATCCTATGTGGCTGCCCATTATGCTTCATCAATGCTGGAAAGTGCTTCAGTAACAGTTGCATTAAATGCAATTGATGCTTCATCAATAAAGCCATCTTCTTCATTAATAGAACTATCCTCTTCAACTTGGATGTAATTAATGAACTTAGGACTTCCATTAATGTTTTGCATGGGTTGAGCTTGGACTTCTTTAATGATGACTTGTAGTGCCTCCTTAGCCTTCCTAGCTTGTGCCCTTGTCATGGGCCCACCCAACTTGTTGACTGCTTGGTTGATGTCCACAGCACTTCACTTCCTCACACCTTTGACCTTTTGTCTCTAGGACCCTCCACTGGGGAAGCATTGGTATAGAACTCTCTCACTATCTCGGGGTCATACTTAGGTAGAGGATTAGCCAGCTTCCTCCAATTCCTTCTGATAATCCCATCTAAGAAGAGGTCATATTAACCAGGCACAATTCAACCCTCCTCTCTGGTATGAACACCAACTCTTAATCTCTTCATAGCGTTTTTTGCCTCCTGTCATCCCGGAATAAGTTCCGGTTTGGTCGTTCAGGAGAGGGTGTAGTAGTTCTGGCTCTTTTGCCCTTGTTGAGCCTGGTGGGATTAAGCCCAGCTACGGTCATTATTTGAGCCATCTTGAAATGGAGATATAATAGACCACCAATAAATATCAAGAGCAATTTCAGAGAATAAAGTATATGATTATAAGTATTGAGGACTAAGAATCAAGGTTACAAGTTTATTGAATGACATTGTTAAAAAGACTCAATGTACCCTTGCTGTTCCAAACAATGTTACAATTCAAGTTCACCATGCAATATACCAAGTAACATTGTTAAAACCAAGTAATGTACCAAGACAAGTTTCAAAGTTCATCAAGATACATTGTTAACATACTAAAACCCTAACAAGTTCAAAAGTTCATCACAACCTATTCTTGACTAAAAGTGATTTGAGCCATTAGAATTAGCAAGCATTTCAATAATATCCAAGCAACATTTGACAATTTTACAGTACAAACATTAAAGGCATTCGATCAAACAATTTATGTGCAATACATAAACTGCATTTTACTTAATTGAAACATGTTCCTTTCTTGCCCATTTTTGCAAAAAAGACATACAATGTTCTTCCCATCAACCAGACAATAATCACATTTCAATCCTAGGTGTATTAGATAAAAAAGTTTCTACCCTAGGGTTTGATAAACTATGAAAAACAGTAGAATTGATCGAAAAAATTGAAGTAAAAAGTGGAGCAACTTACCTTGGAGAGAAATGGGAAGGGATGAGAAGAGATTGGGGGTGTGGGAAAAGTGATTAGAATGAAGAATCTTAATGCCTTAGGGGAGAGGGGAGAGAGCGCGTAGAGGTTCTCACTTGGGGGTTGAATGATTCTGTTTCATTCGCCCTTTAATTCTGATATAAAATTGTGTTTTAAAATTCTCGCTCAAGCGAACGTATTCTCGCTTGAGCGAGACTGAAGTGGCAAGCAGTTATTAAAATTTTCGCCCAGGCGAGCTCAGTCTCGCTTGGGCGAAAATGTTCCAGAGACCCCCTATTTTTGCTTTCATTTTCGCTCAAGCGAGCTCAGTCTTGCTTGGGCGAAAAATGTTCCAGAGAGCATGCATTTTTGCTTTCATTCTCGCTCAAGCGAGCTCAGTCTCGCTTGGGCGAGAATCTTCGAGAGGGCATATATTTTTAGCCTCATTCTCACTTGAGCGAGCTAGTTCTCGCTCAAGCAAGATTATCATAACTAATTTTCTTGTTTTTGCTGCATAATTCTCTCAAGCGAGCTCAGTCTCGCTTGAGTGAAAATTGTTCAGAGGCTAACATTCATAATTTTTGATACTTCATTTTTTCTTCAACTTTCACTCACTCTTTTCTTGATTATTTCCCTTCAATGTACCCCAATACACATGTCAAAATGTTCCCTTATCAATTTTCTATGGATGAACATGGTTTCACTCCATTAAACTCAAAATTGAGTTCTAAACTCTGTTTACAAGATTTGACCAAAACACACTTCTAAAGACACTTAACCACCTCAATTTGCTATCCAAGTCAGTTTTCATGCATAAAACCTCAAATATATCTCAAATGCACATATATGAATATTTAGCACTAATGAGATGATCAAATGTTGAAAATAGCTAATTAACAAACACAAACAATTATGCATAAAACCACACTTAGCACCCTGAAATTAAATTTAAAGTGCAAAAGCACTGGGTTGCCTCCCAGGAAGCGCTTGTTTAACGTCACATAGCTTGACGCCTGTATCTTTACGGTTCTTGTAGGTGAATGACAATGGCAAACCTTTTAACCTCACCACCCAAATAGGGCTTCAACCTCTGCCCATTAACTACTCAGCTTCTCTAAAATTCAGGATTCTCCACTTTAACAACCCCATAAGGTCTGACTTGCTTGATAACAAATGGTCCTGACCACTTTGATTTTAGTTTTCCAGGGAAAAGCCTCAACCTGGAATTGAACAACAGTATAGATTGGCCCGGATGGAATTCTCTTTTGAGAATTTTCTTGTCATGATAAGCTTTCACCTTTTCCTTATACAACTTAGAGGATTCATAGGCATTGAATCTCATCTCCTCCAATTTGTTCAGCTGTAATATTCTTCTTTCAACTGCCGCATGAGGATCAAAATTCAAAAACTTCAAGGCCCAGTACAGCTTGTGTTCCAACTCCACCGGTAGATGACATGCCTTGTCATATCCTAGTTGAAATGGGGAAAGACATGTAGGAGATTTGTATGTAGTTCTGTAAGCCCAGAGTGCATCATCCATCTTGAGTGACCAATCTTTTCTTGAGGATGTCACGGTTTTCTCCAAAATGCGCTTGATTTCTCTATATGACACCTCTGCTTGTCCATTGGTCTGTGGATAATAGGGTGATTCAATTTGTGTCTGACTCCATAATGCTTCGGACATTTTTGAAGTTGAGCATTACAGAAGTGTGAACCTCCATCACTGATTAACACCCTCGGAGTACCAAACGTGCAGAATATGTTCTTCAGAAATTTGATGACAGTTTTGGCATCTACTTTTGAGGCTGCAACTGCTTCAACCCATTTTGACACATAATCAACTGCCACCAAAATATATTCATTGGGAAATGAAGATGGCAGTGCTCCTAAAAATCAATCCCCCAGCAGTCAATCACTTCAACCTCCAGAATGGTATTCAGGGGCATTTCATGTCTTTTTGAGATTCCCCCTAATTATGTAATGGCAGCATGGGTTTAGAATCACTTCAGCCTCCATTATTGACCTCATTATTAATAAGTCTAAACCATCTAATCAGTCTAGGTTTAGAATCAGGTTTGGTCAATAAGTATTTAATGGCAGTATAATCAGTATATACAGTTACAGAAGAGCCAATCAAGTATGCTCTAAATTTTTCCAAAGCATACACTATAGCTAACAATTCTTTTTCAGTAGTAGCATAATTGATTTGTGCTTCATTAAGAACTTTGCTAGCATAGTGTATTGCATGGAAAACTTTAGATTTCCTCTGTCTTAGAACTGCTCCTATTGCATAGTCACTTGCATCACACATCAATTCAAAACTTAAGTTCCAATTAGGAGCAATTATAACATGAGCTGAAATCATTTTTTTCTTTAATAATTCAAATGCATGCAAACAATCATCATTAAAATTAAAAGGTGTATCCTTATTGAGCAGATTGTTGAATGGTTTTGCTATTTTGGAGAAGTCTTTGATGAATCTCCTGTAAAAACCAGCATGACCTAGAAAACTTCTGATACCCTTCACATTGGTTAGTGGTGGAAGCTTTTCAATAATCTACTTTAGCTTTATCTACCTCAATGCCTCTTAAAGAGATTTTGTGTCCCAACACCACACCCTCAGACACCATAAAATGCCATTTTTTCAGTTTAGAACAAGGTTGGTATCAACACACCGCTTCAGCATGGTGTTTAAGTTTTCCAAGCATTTATCAAACGAAGCACCAAAGACAGAGATGTCATCCATGAATACTTCAATACATTTCTCTACCAAATCTGAGAAAATCGCAAGCATACAGCGTTGGAAGGTTGTCGGTGCATTACATAACCCAAATGGCATTTTCCTGTAAGTAAATACACCGAAGGGACAAGTAAAGTCTGTCTTCTCCCGATCTTCTGGATCTACTGTTATCTGATTATACCCTGAGTAACCATCCAGAAAACAATAGAATGCTTGTCCTGCCAACCTTTCCAACATCAGATCCTTAAAAGGTAATGGAAAATGATCCTTCCTGGTGGCTTGATTCAATTTTCTATAATCAATGCACATTCTCCAGCCTGTCACTGTTCTAGTAGGAATTAACTCATTTTTATCATTATACACAACAGTCATACCTCCCTTCTTAGGAACCACCTGGATCAGACTGACCCAGGCACTGTCGGAGATTGGATAGATCATTCCCGCATCAAGTAGTTTCAGAACCTCCTTCTTGACTACTTCTTTCATTGTAGGGTTCAATCGCCTCTGAGGTTGAGCTACAGGCTTGTAACCCTGCTCCATCTAAATTTTATGCATACAATAAGAATGATTGATACCCTTTAGATCAGATAAAGTCCAACCTATTGCATCCTCATTAGCCTTGAGTACAGAGATCGGATTTTCTTCCTCTGAGGTAGTTAAAGCATTGCCAATCACCACTGGTTTATGTCCTCCATCTGCAAGAAAAACTTAGTCTACATGTGGAGGTAATACCTTTAACTCCAGCTTCTGACCTTTAGCTTTACCCTTCTGTTTCAATTTTTCAGATTCTGCTTCATTTGATGAAACTTCCTTTGATGTATCTAGATCTTTCAAACATTCATCAACTTCTTTTTCTTCCTCCTCATCAAGGTATTCCCATGAACCTATTAATGCTTTTTCTAGCGGGCTTGATTTAGTCAGTTGTTTTCTTGTTGTTTTTCTTTAGGGTGCTGCATTGCTTCAAAAACATTAAAGTTGACTTCATCATCTTGCACTCTGACTTTCAGTTTGCCATCATCAACATCAATAATGACTTTAGCTATTTTCATGAAAGGTCTCCCCAGTATCCAAGGTACTTCTACATCTTCTTCTTCTTCAATATCCATGACAACAAAGTCTACTGGGAACATAAATTTGTCAACTCTAACAAGTACAACCTCTGCCAAGCCGTAGGGATATTTCATGGACCTGTCAGCTAATTGTAGTGTCATTCTTGTTGGCCTCACTTCCATATCCCCAATCCTCTTCAACATGGACAAACGCATCAAATTTATGCCGGCACCCAAGTCAAGTAATGCCTTTCCTACTGGTAAAGTTCCAATTGTGACTGGAATAGTGAAGCTGCTAGGATCCGTGGATTTCTGTGGTAGAGATTTCTGAATTATAGCACTACATCCTGCTTCTAGCTCCACTGTCTCATCTGTGAATCTTCTTTTTCTTGGTCAGTAGCTCCTTCGTAAATTTGGCATATGTTGGCATTTGCTCCATGGCTTCCACAAATGGTATATTTATTTGCAGTCGCTTGAAGATATCCATGAATCTTGCAAACTGCTTTTCTTTCTTTGAGGGATTATGAGGATATAGTAGATTCTTCAGCTGGGGTAACTTTAGCTCACTCTTCTCCCTCTTTTTCTCACTCTTTTTATTGACACCCTCTTTCTATTTTTCTTGTTCTCTGTTTTTCTCACTATTTACATTCTCTCTTTTATTGTTTTCTTCCTCCCCCTCACACTCATCTTCTTCTACTTCAATTTCTTTTCTCTCCAAAACTTCCTCCTCCATAGCTAGGTTGTCACCAATCCCTCTACCTACAACTTTACCACTCCTTGTAGTGATTGATTTGCAATGTTCCTTGGGATTAGTCTGAGTGTTGGCTGAAAAATGACCTCCCTGCTGATCTGATAGTTGTTTGGCCAACTGTCCAACCTATGTTTCTAAATTTCTTATTGAAGCTTCTGTATTTTTTTGTGTTGACAAAGAAGCTTGCATAAATTTCTCCATAGTATCCTCCAATTTGGTTGTACTTTCATGTACAGAAGGATATTGTTGTTGTTGCTGATAAAGAGGCTGCCTGTTAGATGGACCAGCATCTTGCTTACACCCAAAATTCGGATTCAGATTGTTCCTCCAACCCTGCAAAAAATTGTTAGGATAATTATTATTGTTGGAGAAATTACCTGGCCTTCCTTGATTGCTTATGTAATTAATCTATTCCTCTTGTGGATTGCTTTGATAAGAGCAGTGACCATTTGGATGATCACCTTCACAAAAATCACATGTCATTTGTTGTTGTAGTTGACCAGGATTGGAATGCACAACATGAAGTTGTTGAGGCAATTTGGACATCTGCTTTGTTAGTGCTTCGATCTGCTGTCAATATCTTATTCTGAGCCAAAATAGCATCAGTAGTATTCAGATCAAGCACTCCTTTTCTTTGAACAGTTTGCCTTCCATGTTGAGTTTGTTGATCTGTAGAGGTTGATGCATCAATAACTCTTGTAGCCTGTTCTGCATCTACAAACATCATTGTCCCTCTTGCTGCCGCATCTAGAATCATTTTGGTATCAGGCCTTAGACCATTGCAGAATATATTCAGTTGGGCTATGTCTTCAAATCCATGATTTGGACATCTTCTTAACAAGGATTTGAATCTTTCCGAGGCTTCACAAAACGATTCATCTGGTCCCTTCCTGAAGGTGGAAATGTCAAATTTTGCCTTGATGTTGTGGGAAGGTGGAAAGAATCTGTTCAAAAAATTTTCCTCTTCATCACTCCAGCTGGTCAAGCTCTGATTTGGATGAGATTTTAGCCATTCCTGCCAATGAAAAAGGAAACAAACGTAAGTTTACAACGTCTAAATCTCCTTCTTCAAAACCCATATCAATTCATAAAAAGTAGAAAGATGAGTATATGGATCTTCATGATCCATTCTCGTGAATTGATGGGAACTAATTAAAGTGAGGAAGGTTGGCTTCATCTCCAATGATTTGGTAGTAGCTAGTATTGCTATGCTGGAGAAATGTCTTGGTCCCTGTTGCATAGCATATTCTCCAAGCGTTCTTCTTGGTGGATTTTGTCTTTCACCAGCCATATTTTCAAGATTTTGATTTCTTGGACTTGGTGTGATAGGAGTATTGGAAGATTCTCCTTTTGTTTGTCCTTGCTTTTTCTTCTTATTCTTACTTCGATTCTTTCGAGCTGTCTTCTCTATTTCTGGGTTAAATTCCAATTGATCCTTAGAAACCTGACCTTGTAAGAACATAAATCAGAGACAACTCCAGATATCTTCAAAAACAAGAAAGGTAGGTCAATAGGCTTAAAAATCCGAATTTAAACAACATTTACAGTTAAAGCTCAAATAAGCCCAATTTGGTAAATTCCAATTAAAACAGTGGATTTAATCACAATTATATTCCAAGAGAGCTAAGATTAATTATGCAAAGTGTGAATAAAAATGTGTTCATCACATGTTCTCTTAGTTGTTGCCTCTTGTAGAAGTCCTGTGACTCATCCTGCTTATGAAAAATAGAGGAGAATCTGAAATATTTGTATACATTATACAACATAAGAATATACCTTAAATGTCATTTTGCTAAGTGACTTGCAACTTGCTAGCACTCACTTTCCCCACATTTCTCTGTCACGGTGCAACTATTTAATATCATGTGGAAGAAAGTAAATACTAAATAGTGTATTGTTTATCTAAAGTAACAATAGAAGAGTGGGAAGGAAATATAGTTTTGATGATAAGATGACATTTTCTTAATTGCCAACATACTAAAAATAGTAGTTTACAAAAAAAAGTATCCAATCTAACTTGGAAAAGAAAAACAATATAATTGACAACACCTTGCGTAAAATACCATATAATAGTGGACCATGTGTCAAGAGAAAAAAGGGTAGAAATAAATAATCTATTATTAATATTTTGAACTCAGTAAGAGAGTTAAAAACAAATACAAATCATATACAATTACATTGGCAAGTAGGAGATGAGTAGATTCTTTCTTACTCTACCCCTAAAAAGTATTAAGTTCGAAGCATATCAAGTGCAGCTTCCAAAAAAAAGGCAAGCAAAATGCAAAGCAGCTATACAACTCATGAACAACACGTGGAAGTCTAACTATATCAAGAGCAGGTGACAACTAAACAATAAAATTAAGAAAAAAAACAACACAAGAAATATTACCAATATAATGTTGAGCAATTCATTAAATAAATTAAACAAAACATATAGGCCTCAACATACTATAATTGTTCAAATCCAAAACATAAGACTGTCAAGCATCAATAAACAACTAAAAATCCGAATCCAAGTTCTCCTAGTAATAAAAAAACAGTAATTAAACAAAAAAAAGACTATAGAAAGACTAATCGACAGTTTGTATGATGTCCTCGCGAGTGAATTCGGTTCCATTTTAGTGACATTTTTAGTACAACCATAGGAAATCATCTCAGTTTTTAGTACAACTGACTACCTATGTCAACTATGCCAAAAAAATCAAACCAAAACCATCAAATCTGATAAACATCTCCCTAAAAACCAAACCAAAACCATCAAATCCAATACCATTTTCACAAAAAAAACCAAACCAAAACCATAAAATCCAATGACATTTCCACTAAAACCATCAAATCCAATAACCTTTCCTCCAAAAAAACAAACCAAGGTCAGCTCTAATGCATCTTCCAAAACCACACCCACCACACTATGCTCAAGAAGAAACTCATTCCACCACCTCCACCTCTAAGAAGCTCAATTCCACCACCTCCACCCCTATGATCAAGATCGCTGAACTTCACATGAAAAGCCCCCACCCCTCCTCATCAAAACCAAGCTTCGTTTCCATTTCAAGCAAGAAATCACTAGAACTCATGAAAGCAAGTAACAAAACTACAACAGCCACTGCCACCGCCAAGGACAAGGACAAATTCAAGGACAAGGTGAACTAAAGGCACCTAAATGCCTAAAACCGTCCTCAAGCTCAACAAAATCATAATCAGATCACTAAACAATAAGCAAAGTTTAAATTTCAAATTAAACTAAAAAACCTACAAGTGATTAGCAATTGTTTCAACCGTCTTTATTTATCTCAACTTCATAGTTCCTCACTATGAACTTCTCCTTAGGGGGAAAAGCACACACACAGGGAAGTTGGAGAAATGAAATGAATCGAAGAACAAAAAATGAAAGAGAGAGAAAAACCTGCGATTGAAGACGGGAGAGAGGTTGAAGGCGATGATGAGAGTAGCAGTGTCCATACAAGACTGGAGAAAAACCTGCGATGATGAGGAACATCGCAACGTCTCTACGTGAATGGAACCTGCGATTGAAGGAGAGAGAGAGAGAATGAAGGCGATGTGCATTCTCTATGAGAAATGGCTTCGTTATTTTCTCCTTCAAATCCTAATAATATTTCACAAAAATTACAATCTTTGCCATTAATGAAAAGAGGTGTTTTCCGTGTGTTTTTAGCTTTCAAAATTTAAAAGATATACAGAAAACCAAAAAAAACTTGTTTTGCTTTTTAGTTTTAAAAACTAAAAACCCAAAACAATTTTGAAATTAGTTTTAAAAATTGATTTATCAAACAAATTTTTGAGTTTTAAAATTTTTAAAAACTGACAACAGTTTTTAAGAAGTGTTATCGAACAGGCTCTAAGTATTTAGAAGAAGAGAAAAAAGCTGGCTAGATAGATCTTGCTTGATATGAGAAACTACAAATGGGAATGGAGCACTGGTTGGGTGGTATTTATAGCAATTTTGGAATATTCTAGATTTGTTATTAATTTGGCCTAGCTAGCTAGTAAATAATGCAATTAAAAAAAAATTAGAGTGAGGTTGGAAAAATATTTACTATTTTTTGGTAATATATATGATGATGCAAAGAAAGGCAAAGGAAAAAGAATCACTACAACATTTGACTTTAGACCACAGCTAAAAACCGTGGTTGCATACATTAAAACCGTGGCCTAAAGGTTTAGGCCACGATTTCTTAGTCGTCCTATATTTGTCTGTGGCCTATTCCAATAGGCCACAGTTTTTCACTTTCGGCCACACTTTTTTACAATTGTGGTCTAAACTTAATACAATAAACCACGGTTTTTGTGAACACTTTCAGGCCACGATTTTTTTTTCAGGTTTATACCACGATTTGATTCGTGTAGCTATATGTTTAAACCACGGTGTTGCAGGTGTGACCATATATTTTACACCACATTTTATAACTGTGGACAATAAAGATAAACATCAGCCATGAACTTTAGACTATAATTATATAACCGTGGCCTATACATTTTAAGCCGTACAGTTTTTAGATGTAATCTTTTAATTTTTATTTAAGTATGACCACACCCATATAGTAATAATTATCAATTTTGAGTTTTGGTAACAACACTTTTATCGGATTATTTATTTAATCCATATTTATATGAATGTCATTCATTATTTATAATATTTAATTATTTAATATACATATAATCGGATACTATATATATAGTACAATGACTGAATATAAATAAAATCAGCAATTTAATCTGTAAATTGTAACAATTATATATATAATAAAATACTCATAGGGATCTACATCAGGCCCAAGTTGTCGTACACAGAACAATTACACTAATTAATTATTTTAATTACAAATACAAAAATAATATAGAAGAGTAAGTTTTTACATACCATATCCAGCGCGACCTAAATGTGGGCCTTGTGGCCCGTGGTGTGGACCGCCCCGCCTCGACGAGAAGCCCGATTGCTCTTGTTACGAGCAGACTTCCCCTTGAACTCATCAGAGGCCAGTAGGCCAAAAGAACCTCCCACTCGTTCGGGCCTTGTTCAGCATATCCCGGTTGCGTCGAGCAATCCTCTGCTCATACACCTTCTTAATCTAGGCCTCGTCCTCAGGGGCCCAAGTAACTCTGCTTTTAAAAGAAAAACTTTTAGGGTTAGTCATTTGAAAATGTCATTAAAGTTAAAAAAATGTGAAATGTCATATGAAAATGTCATACCGTGAACTCCTCCCTCACATCCTTCGGTGTGATCTCCAACAAAATATTAAAGAAATAAAAAAGTTGTAGAAACTCACCCTTTACCATAAGGCTGGATGATACCCCTGCCCTGAGGGTCACGCTCGTGATCGACACTGGAGTTGACACCCGGTGCGGAGGCTGTTGTATATCAGGCTCCTCGTCTCAGCCTCCCTATCAATGTCAGCCTGGGGGTCACCCTCACCCTCTAAATCAGAAATGTGTGGTAGGCCATTCTCTGGTTGCTGATGACCTACCTCAGGGGGAACCTCCTGATATCTCGGGGTAGGGATGAACCTCATCTGCTCCATGAAGGCTCCAGCAGATTCAGAAGGTTAGGCCACCTCTGCAAGGGTAGGCACCACGTATGATGCGGGGGCGGACGAGGAAGGCTGATCTGGCAGCTACTCAGGGTGAGGGAAGTTGGTCCTATCTCGGCGTAAGCAAGCTACCTGTGCAGCAAGCTCCCCTAGAGGGATGGATCTCCCTCTAATAGGTGTGACCTTCTGTCCAACTCTACTACGCATACGAGGCATATTACCTAATTTTAATAAGGTTAAATTAAAAATTAAAATATACCTATAAAGTAAAAATAACTACATAATAACCTAATAAAATAAAATTACTACATAATTACAATTAATAACTATATAGTACTAATAATAAATAAATAATTACTATATTTAATAAATAAAATATAATTACTAACTAAATAATTACTAATGGTTAATAACTACATAATTACTAATAACTATTAAAATTACTAATAATTACTAAATAACTACCTATATACTTAAATACATATATAACTAAAATAACTAACAACATAATTAAAAAATATTAATTAATTAAATAATTACCTGAACGATGGTGGGTGGTGGTGGACTGCGGCTGGTGGTTGTGGACGCCGGAGGAGGAAGAGGGAAGGAAGGACAGAGGGACTTAGGGACTTAGGGGCATCTATTTGAGATTCTGAACGGTTCAAAATGAACCTATGAAGGAGGGAGAATGTTTAATCGGTGAGATTTTGAAAATGAGAGAGAGAGGAGAGGAGAAAATGGGATGGCCGAAGAGGAGGAAAGGAGAGGGAGGAGGAAGAAGAAGAGGGGAGGGGGAAAGAGTTTTGTGCGCGTAAGTTTTAAACGTAGTCACTACGTTAAAAAATTGCTCTGACGTGCCAAATTTAAATTTTAATTAAAAACGTAGCGATGGCTAAGTCGTTATTAAGTTTATTTTTTAAATTTTCAGAAAAAAAATTTATTAGTTTTATAGTGTAGTGACGACCTGGTGTAGCGATGACCAGGCTGTCATAAAGTATTAATTGCAACACTACGCGTTAAGTTGCGCATTTAATGTTGTAGTTTCGCATCTAATTCAACGCATTCTCGTTGTGGAAACTGAAAGGGAGAAGATGAAGGGTTTATGAACTTTTTGCAATATAGAAAAGACTGAGGTGGAAATAGCAAAAAAAGGGGGTTGGAATTGCAATGCCCTAAAAAATCTGCTTTGCGCCTGTCTGATTAACAAATTCCGTTATCCAAAGTACAAATCATAACATTAGAATAAAGTGGGAGTTTAGAAACAAACTAGATTAACAAGTGGACCCGTAAACATGTTGGTATCACTAACCTTCTAAGAATCAAGGCAGTATCTAGGAATTTCGGGGCCTTAGGTAAAAATTAAGATAGGGGCCCATGTTAATATAGACTAATAATTTTTATGGTTTTTGAGCTGTAAAATTATTTATTAAATTTTCATAATCAAGTAATTCAATTCTAACATCTCGATCACTCTCAATAGATAATATAGCTAACCCATTCAATCTATCTTGTAGCATAGTTGATCTTAAATATGATTTAATCATTTTAATTTTGAAAAACTTCTTTCAGCGGTCGCGACAGTTACATGTAATGTTAATAATATTGTATAAGCAATGATAAACAATAAAAACAATGAGATCTAAAAATTGTAATTTGTAAATGTTCATTCCATTTCAATTCAACAAATTACTTTATAAAAAATAAAGCAAATGAGTGAAATGATCAAACCTGCTGAGATGCTAGCAACGTGTGTGAGTGTCCACTTGATGTCACTTGGAGTTGGTCACTTGGTGTGGGGTATACCAATTAACAAAGTAGAATATGATTGTATGAAAGCTGAAAGGTCAAAAATTGCTTGAATATAGTAGTAGAGAATTGAGAACTGAGATGAGAAAGAGATAGACTAGAGAGGAAACAGAGAGGTTGAAGATCTGTAAAAGACAAAAGTAAGTAGTGCCTTTTTTTTAATTTTTTGTCAAAGAAAAGTAAATTGCATCAATGTGGTAACCGTACAAGTAGCCAGTAGATCATAGGCTCAGCAATACTATTGATACAAGGAAACTCACTGTTGAGTGTTGAGTGACTTTTCATTTGCAAAAACTAATAAATGGGTTGTGGACTTTTAAGTAGTTTAAATGATAAGAAAAAAAGAGATATAAAAAATGTAAGATATGTGCCTATAAAATATTGGGCAATATCTCAAACATTATTAATTTTTTAAAAAATAATTTATATCAATAATACTACTATTAAAAAATTGAGGGGCCTTATAAATTTGGTGGCTCTAGACAATAGCCTTAATCGCCTTATTGAATGTCCGACCCTGCCAGGAATATTCCAAAATCAAATTCAGTTAATGGTCCATTTTGATCATTTCTAGTCCTTTATAGAAACCACCTAACAATTGCTTATGATCTTTGCATATACCAATGCCATTTAATCTGTAAATGACACCAAAATTAGGAAATGGCTCGTTCTTATTGAATATAATGCTTCTTGTTCTTGGATAGAACTCGGACCTGGGTCTGAGTCAGCAGGAGAGAAATTGGATCCGAATCCGGGTTGCGGAGGCTTGAATCTGAGTTGAACCCGGGGGGTGTACCTATAAAGGGACTCCGACGCCCAAGTCAGATATGTAAAACAGTCAAAGAGATTGACTGAGTGAGATTGCGTACCTTATGATCTGTAAATGTCACCTATTTTTAGGGATTTTCCTTTTATAAATATGGTAAGTGGGTGCAGATATAAGAGGAGTAAGTTTAGCATATACTGTTATATAATTAAGGATATGAGATTTATATATCATATCTTTAAGGATACCATAATTATATATGATATAATTATGGATATAATAATTATATTGCGTATGGGTGTTGGCTAATGGGCCTTAGGTTTAGACCGTAACAGAAGCCCCCCAACTCTGGTCGACCTTGGTAAAGTCGACTTTGAGCTTAAGTATTCATGTTGTTATGAGATGACTCTACTCATTCGTGGCGGCTTTGGATATTTGATGGGTTTCTGGCAAGCGAACCAAAAATCCAGTAGTATAATAGTAAGAAGAGTATTGTATCCACAGGAACGGTCAATTCGCGTATAGTCGTGATCTATTTATCAAGGGAAAACAACGGATTTATGAGAGTATTTTGTGCGGAAAATATAAATTGAAAATTAATAATCACATGAAATAGAAAGGAGGAGTTAGAGACACTTTACTTGGATTAGGATTGAACTTCGTATCATCACACCCTTGTGTATGTAAAAACTATTTATTATTTTAGGTTTACTCTATAATACTGTAGACAAACTAATTTGCTAAGACCCCGAGTTACCAGCAGCCTCACCACTCAAAGGTAATCCGTGCGGGCTCTCCCAAGCGACAAACTTACCCTCGGCTTATTTTGCTTTCATTATTCCATTTGTAAAGGAACTCATTAATAAACCAGGCCTAATCCTGTAGACGCATCTTCATTAGGATACTCACACTACCCATCAATCCCTAGATACGGCCATGTGTCAGAATCTGGAATTACTATCAACTAACCTTTGCTATCGATAAACAGGCCTAATCCTGTGAACGCCCTTCATTATGGTACTCACACTACCCATCACTCATTAGTAACGCTCATGTGTCGGTCACTGATTACCGAGTACTCTTATTCACTCAGAGAATGAGTTTCTTCAGTATCCGCTCCCCCATCCTCAATCCTAGTCGAAACTAGCCTATAACTCCGGCGCAAGCGCGGAAGTTTGGAATTAAGAACAGAATAAGATTACCAATATTATAGATAAGGAGCTCATAAATAATAAGATAGAGTTTACATACACTTGGGGATAGAATCAACTACATTCAATCCTACTGGAGAGTTAACTACTCATGGTAGCCATACAAACCACCGAAGATGCTGTCACCATCTTCAATCCTCGTGCAACGCTCTGCCTCTCCTATTCTAAAATTAGAACTGGTGCATTATCACTGAAATATAACTGAATTACAATAATCTTGCACACCTGATCTGGTGCACGAGTCTCCTATTTATAGGCTAAGGAAAGACAAAGAAAATTGGGGGAGAAATCTATCTAAAAACGGCAACAAGGCAAGAATTATGTATCCTGCGCTTCACCCTGCGCTATAGCGCAACTTGCAGCGCAGAAGTCAGATTGTTGCGCTTCACCTGCGCTGCAGCGCAGGGTGCAGCCAAGCTCTGCGCTTCACCTGCGGCAGCCCAGGTTCCAGACAGCAATTCTTTAATTGTTGCGCTTCAATCTTTCTCTTTTTAACTTGATTTCTCCCGAGACTGGTTTTAGTTGATTGTCTTTCCTTTTTTCCCTTTTTCTTGGTGAATATTGTATTTATTGAGCATCTTGAATTTAATTGGGAAAGTTGTCTGCAGAATCCTTGTTTAATTGGCAGTGATATCTTCATTAATTGATCTCAAATAATCTTCAAATCTTCATTAATTGTCTTCAATTAAACTTCAAATCTTGCGATCTCCCTTATTTAATGCTATCTTTCCTTCATATCAAATCTTTGCAATATTCTGCAAAAATCAGCACAATTTATATCAGAATAGCATCAAATTCAAATTCAAGATTAATAAATATAATTTATCTAATATTTAATAAAAGGGATTACTTTGGGGCAAAAATACCATTTTATCCTTGATAAGTGAACTAAAAAGTACTCTAATTTATCATATAATTTTCACTTATCAAATTTACAACTTGCTTGGTAGCTTCCATTCGAGATGCGTTTTGGTCATTCCCTTGTTGTTATAATGGTTCGAGATGAGTCTTATTTACCAAAGGTCGAGACGAGTTTCTCACTGATGTATCGCTGCCACG